>ML803715.1:0-27321 GCA_009831015.1 Picea engelmannii
ACAAGCACACCCATTTTTCTAACAAAATCAACACCTCACGAACTCCCAATTTTTGACAAAGGGTTAAAAATTTAAGAGCTCATGGATCGTTGATCTCCCTTTAAATCTACAGCTTGGATTAGAAGAGTATGCAGCTGAGAGAAAGTGGATATTAGATGGGCCCATAAATAATTAAAACTTGATGTGTGGATAAGGCAAAGAAAACCAATGCCTAGAAAACAATAGGCACACGAAATATTTAATGAAGTTTAATATAAGGTAGCTGGGTCCTTGAAATATTAAATGTAAATAAAGGGAAAGGGAGGCAGCACAAGAAAGAGGACGATTCTCTTCATTTTGGCAATTTGAGGTCATTCATGGAAACCTCTAATAATAACAACATAAACGAAAAAGGGAGATAATGATACTAGTGAAGTGGGGTAGAACGACCTATAGCTGTTCAAACAAAGATAAATGAGCAGAAAGGGCGCTGTGAGAAAGCTCCAAAAGAGAAAACAGAAGCAAAAGCAAAAGGAAGAAAAGAACGGGAAACAAAGAAGAGAGGAAGGTGAAAAGGAAAGAAGTGGAAAGTGTTGTTGAAGAAGAGGGAAAGGGCACAATTCTGTGTGCTTGTTGGACAAAATTATGAGAGGAGGAAGAAGGAGATGCCAAGGTAAATTGCAGCAAAATAAGAAAACGATTTACTGACCAAGTTAAAAAAGCTAAATTGTTCTCTTAGTTTGGAGGGGAAAATACATTGTGAATTTACATGATGAATGTAATTCGGCAAAGACTTACACTAATGGGTATCGGGTATTATGTAGGAGAAAGGGACTTTGCTTCTGTTTGTTGTTAAATTCTAGTGTAATTTTATCTGAGAGTAAAAGCCCATCGGCTGCATGCACAAGTATTTCTTAATTCCAGTTAGTAGAAGAAAATCCCATGATTTAAATGCCTCCTTTGTATGTGTGATTCCCTGCATTTATGTATGGGCTTCCACCCTATGTTATGTGCATGCATGGTTTTAAATCAGCATCCAAGATTGTTGTTGTGTTAAGGTGTGGATGTAGGCAGGGGTGATTCTGTTATTCACCCCTGCATCAGTTTTGTGTTGGGGTTGTCACGAACGCAAAGGGGAAATGATTCGGTCTTGTGGTAGTGAATTGCTTTTTGCAAATGGCTCACTTTCTGCACTGCAAAAATACAAATGATGCAAGACAAATTTCCAACTTGTTTTTCAAAGAAATTGTGATTACATGGAGTTCCCAAACCATAGCAAGTCACAGAGATACTATATTTCTAAGCCAATTTTGGGGAACATTATGCAATAAACTTGATTGCAGACTGCAGTGTACCTCAACTTACCATCCACAAATAGATGGGCAGACTAACCTAGTGAAGTGAAGTGAAGTGAAGCTTGAGTAATTTGTTGCAAAGTCTAGTTGGAGAGAGCCCAGCCCAATGGGATATGGTTTTGGCACAAGCAGAGTTTGACTACGATTCAATTGTTAACAGGTCTACTGGTTAATCTCCCCTTCAAACTATTTATGGCATAAATCCTAAAAGAACGATGAATTTACTTGACTTGCACGAGGGGTAGAGTTAGCAAGGTTGCTACAGAAAAAGACTTTTTGGAGCATATTCATGGTCTCCAACAACATGGCAAAAGTTAAAAAAACAAAGGAAATGTACAAGAAATGAGCAAATGTACATTAGAGAGAAAAGGTTTTCCAAAAAGAGGAGATAGTTATGGTACATATCAGTAACGAAAGTCATCCACAAGGTACCTACAAAAAGTTAAACCAAGGGAGAACCCCCAATGATTAATAAGCCAACATAGTTGATAAACTTACACAAAGATTCAGACATCAATCCAATCTTTAACATAACAGATCTTTAATTCTATCAAGCAGGGTTTAGAATGATCAAGATAAGAGTCATGTACACTAAGATCACTACCATAGAATACAAGTGTTATAAACTGTATTTGGTGAAACGGGTCTACTGGAACCAAATAAATTGATTAACAAAATACACCCAATGATGTAGATTCTTAACGACGCTTGGCAGTCTCATGTACTGTCATTATATGCGCCAAATTGTAGAAGTGGGATAGACTTCCAATTTTATGGAGATGCAAATTAGTTGTAACATGACTGGGGAGTTTTCTCTCATGGCAATCATGCCTCATTATATTTATGTTTGTGGGTTTGGTAATTGGTAGTTAGTTGAGAGCTTTCAGTGACAGTTTCGATGGTGCTGTTGAATATAGAATTATTTGTAACCGCTGAATGATTATATTTTTAGGATGGAATGCAAAAGAGAGGATGGTGGGGGTTTTGGCTTGGAGTTTTCTTCCATAATCTGCTCATCTCTTTGTGTAAGTTATTTAACTCCTGTTCTGTCAATCTGTTATATTCGGCTTGCTGAGTCGTTCACGTGGGCTTTTGGTGTGAGATCAAGTTAAAGAGTACAGAGTTGTCTGCATCAAAGATGCTTCATCTGATATTGGCTCTCCTTCATGACAACATACGTGATTTGCTTCTAATTCTATAACACCTGAAAACGACATTCAAAACAAAAGAATGCCTTCTATCAGGGAAGCATAATGGATAACGTTAGGAGTTTGTTTGAATATGAGTACCTAAGTAAGGCAGTTCAACAGTTATCAATCAAATGATAATGTGAATCGGATAATTAAACAAATGAAAATCCTCAGCGGTCTGAATCAAACATTTCAGATGATGGAAACCCTTAGGAGTTTGAATAATCCCAGCCCAATCCACTTCATATGCACAAGTTCAGAAGCCTGGAATTTTTTTAAGACAACAGTTACTGTGATAACAAAAAATGATCATTTTTTAGTTTTGGGCCCTTATTTCTAGCACTTTCTGATCACCATATAAAGACCTCGAAAAATTTGGGGACCGAGAGCGTTTTGAGCTAAGTTGATTCTGCACATATTTCTTATGGAAGAACGCATATCAGGAGGACATTATTTCACAGTGGGTGAGATGAAGCAGTAGTGGTGATTCAGAAAACCCATTAAGACACCGGTGACTTTAAACCAACAAGAAGTTAAACAAGCAACTTCCAGAATAGTTCACAGATGTAACCAGTGATGAAGAAATATTAGCTAGAGCATATTTAGCAAGCGCGAACAACCTAGTTTGCAAGTGAGAGGTTTTTGAGAGCTGTAAAATCCCAGTTTGCGCAGACCTGCATTTCTTCTATGGTAAATAATGTCAAAACATTCTGTAATTATATATTTTAAAATATATCGCATATATTCATCATTTTAATTCTTTACTTGGCATTTTTGTTTGGTTTATTATTTTATTCCACCAACAGTATCATACAAGTAACAGAATTTGTGACCTTGATTATAACTATCTCAGAAGATAATATCCATTAATTGAAGAAAAGTTTTACCCTATAACTTTCAGCAGATGAAGTATAAAGAAAATAGTACATGGAACACATTCCCATCATTCTCCTTTGACATCAAACAGCTGAAAGGTAGAAAACTTCGGCTCATTCTATAAATTTAGACATCTTTAACATTAAGTGGTTATTACTCCAGTCAACGGTGTGCCAGATCAGTGAAAGTGGGGCAGTGTTAATGCCTCCACCAGGGTTCAAGTTTCTCCAGTGACATGCTTGTGCTTGTGCTCATGTTAGTTGTACACCAATACTTGCAATAGCTTCACTAGCAGTCTCTTAGCCAAAGGATTCCAATTGAAATCATGTTAGTTGCACTCACTCCTACGTGGAGTTAAACACACTAGCCACATTGTGATAAGTGGAAACCAGTCGACAAAAAAAGTGGTTATTACTCCATTAAACTTACTCACTATCTCTGTGATTACTATGGAATGACCAAAATTGCATCACATAGGCTTAAAATAATGATAAACTTCACAAGTTTGGAAACAGGCATTTGCATGCACATAAAATGTTCGACGGAGTAAAACAAAATCTGATCCAAAGACCCCATCCATGTTATATCAGCCAAAACTTAGATCCTTACTAAAATAAAGAGCTACAACTATCACGGTTGTTAGTTATAACCTCAACAGAGTATGACTGTACACGGCTAGCTGTTCTGGCTAGCTGTTCTGGACAGCTGTACCAGTCGTTAGGATTTGTCAGGTCTTCTTGATCTTCTTGTTTTGTTTTCCCTTTATAGCTTTAGACTATCAGCTAATACAATAGCGCGCTCCGCACTTTCCATTCTCGATCTCTCTTTCTGTATTGTCTGCTGCATTTCTTATTTTGTCATGGTATCAGAGCTCGGGAGGTAAGACTCTTCACAGAGCCTGGAGAGCAGTCTGCTAAAAGAGCCTGAAGAATACTTAGAATAGTCCGCAGTCCGCTGAAGGAGAGCTGGAGACATTTCAGCACAAGGAGGCACACTTGCAGAAGAAGATTTAAGACAAAGCGTTTAAGAATTAGTGGAATTCCTTCTTCAGGAGGAAGATGCAGAAGTGGCAGAGGAAAAGCTACAGCAGTTGTTAGATCAGCCGCAGGAACAGATCTGTGCCGTCAGATCTAGCCCAGATAGGACAAGGAGCGCACACAAGAGCCGAACATATCTCATTCGTTAGATCTGAGTATGAGCGACAACAACCGTCAGATCAAGCAAGATTAAGTCATGACCATCAGATCTCGTTAAAGGAAAATCGACGGTGGAGAGAAGACAAAGGATAGATCGGCGAATCTCATGCAAGGGTTGTAGAGGAGTCGAATCTCCCAAAGTTTCGATGCCCAGAGCGAATCCTATTCGTTGATCCAGGCAGAGGACGCGTGTTAGCAGATCCTACAGTCCGGTGGTATAGCACTCCGAAGGACCGTGGTCGAGAAGGTGTCTAGGTCCCCGAAGTCCCGGAGAGTCGAAGAAACTCTGGACCGTTGGATCCAGGAAACACGTGTCAGATTATCCCACACTCCGCGAGTTCGCTAATTCGGCACTCCGAAGGATAGTTGGCATTGTGCATTGAAAAGGCCCGAAGCCCCGAAGTCCCAGAGAGGATCGGGACCGTTGATTTAAGTGGACGCGTGGCGCTAGATCCGGAGGTCCGGAGCACCAACACTCCGAAAGAACTAAAGAGTATTGAGTCACAAACTCCCAAACTCCCGAAGCTCCGAAGAGCCGAAGTCAATCCAGGCCGTTGATTATGGTGGACACGTGGAAGCCATCCAACAGTTCGGTGATCTGAGAACTGTGAAGCAAAGACGGAAACTCCCAAAGGCCAGAATCCATCCCCGTCGTCCGTTGGCGGAGGACACGTGGCGACAGATCCCATAGTTTGAAGATTCAACACTTCGACAAATTTGTGTAGTTGAAGACAGGGAGAAAACTCCCGAAGTCCCGAAAAGAATCTCGATCGTCGATTGGCTGAGCGTTGTGGGTCGTTGATCTTTATTGCCATTTCGACATTTTGGAGTCGACGGATATGAAGAGTCATGTTGTGTGGACAACCAAAAGATACCGTCGAAGCTCGAACAGAAGAAATCTGAACCGTCCATCCATCAGAGCTCGAGGACCGTCGATTTAATACTTCGGTGATTCGACAGATTTGTGAAAAGGTATTGTGAAAAAAAATCGTCGAAGCTCGAAGGAGGCGCAAGTCATTGATCTAGTGGAGGAATAGGAACCATCCGATCTTCCCCTCTTCAGCAATCGACACTTCGCAAGTGTTGTGTGTGTTGTTGCACTCAACAAAAATCGTCGAAGCCCAAATCAAAGAAATCTGAGCCGTTGATCTCAAATCAACGAGGACCGTTGATCTATTAGCCTATTCTCCAATTCGCCCATTCGGCAAATCTGAGGTTCTAAAACGCCGGAAATCCCGAAGCGCCTGGTTCTTAGCCCTTGGTCATATGAGGGGTTAACGTTACAATTTTTTTCGTTAAAAAGAAACGCCCCGAGCGCCTGGTTTTCGCCATTAAGAGGGACTACAGTTGAATAAAGAACAGAGCTCGAAGTTCTGACTCTGTAGATCTCATGCTCAGATAGTCAGATCCAGCCAGATCGGAGCTAAAGAAGTAGTTTGGCCGGCGTTTTTCAGCCCGAAGTCACACAGAGGATTTCGAGGACCTGGTTTTACGTGCAGGAAACAGGAAGAGGACTTGTCTGCATGCATATATCAAAGTTATTTTTCATCCCTGAGAAAAAGCATGAACAATACTAACAATTTGTTTTATGTTCTGAATTTTTTTTCAAAACTGGCCACCTCTAACAATCTAGGACCAACGCAAGGGCCAATTCTTCTTGGAAAGAACTATGAATTTTGGTCTCTCAGAATGAGATCCTTCTTACAAGCACAGGATTGTTGGGATCTAGTGGATCTTAGCTATGTGGAACCAGATCCAGCAAATCTAGCTTCCATGAACAATCAAGAAAAAGTTGCTCTGGCAGAACAGAGGAAAAGAGAGAATAAGGCCAAATTTTGGATTCAAAATTCAGTGGATGACTCGATTTTCTCAAAAATCATAGGTGTTGTTACCTTAAAACAGGCATGGGACATTCTAAGTACAACCTACCAGGGAAATGACAAGGTCAAAACAGTCAAGCTACAGACCTTGAGGACACATTTTGAGACTTTAAAAATGACAAAGTATGAAAATATTGATCAATTTATGACCAGAGTCATGGGAATTGTAAATCAGATCAGGTTGACTAGTGAAGCCATCCCTGATCAGAGGATAGTTGAGAAAGTCCTCAGAAGTCTTCTAAAGAAATTTGAAATGGTTGTTACAGCCATCCTTGAATCCAAAGATCTGTCAAACTTTTCAACAGATGAACTCATGGGTTCTTTGTTGTCACATGAGACCAGACTGCATCTAGAAGATGAGTCAATAGCCAATGCCTTCAAGACTCAATTCTCTTTCAGCAAAGGGAGAGGAAGAGGCAGAGGTAGAAGTCACAAAGGAAGAGGGAGAAGTCCAAGAAACCATCACTCAGGTGAAGGTCACACACATCAAAATCAACATCAGAATTTCCAGCCTCAAAGAGGCAAATGGAGGAGATCCAATGACAAAGCGACCATACAATGCTATTAGCCTATTACTGCAAAAAGTATGGGCACTATGAATCTGAATGCAGGAAGAAGCAAGCAGATCAGCATTCAGGCAGAGCCCATGTCACAAATCATGAAGGAGACACCTCTGATGGGATGTTTCTCTCATGTCACAAAATTGAAGAACAACACAAGGACCTCTAGTTGTTGGACAATGGATGCAGCAATCACTTGACAGGTAACAAAGAATTATTTTCTTGCATTGATTCTTCTATTTCATCAGATATTACACTTGGAGATGACTCTTTAGTTAAAGTTCAAGGCAAAGGAACTTTACCTATTCTCATAAAACAAGATGTAAAGAAAGACATACACGATGTCTATCATGTTCCAAATCTGAAACATAATCTCTTAAGTGTAGGACAACTAGTTGAAAATGGCTATAAGGTACTTTTTGAAGGAGCATCATGTAGGATATATGACAAAACTCCAAGCAGAAAATTGATTTCTCAAATCCACGTGACTAGGAATAGAATGTTTCCATTGACCCTTAGAACTGCAAATCTAACCCAATCTTATGCACAAAGTGCATCCACCCCCAATGAAACTATGATTTGGCATGCAAGATTTGGACATCTGCCCTTTCAGAGTCTAAGCCTTCTACAAAAGCACTCCATGGTCAAAGGTCTACCTATCTTCAAAGAGCAAAATCCCCCATGTTAGTCTTGCATTCTTGGAAAACATAAAAGAACATGCTTTCCGCAATCCTCCACTCAAGCCAAACAACATTTAGAGTTGGTTCACACTAACCTATGTGGACTAATGCAAACAAAGTCAATAGGTGGTAGTTTTTATTTTCTAACATTTATTGATGACTTTAGCAGGAAAATATGGATCTATTTCCTCAGACACAAGTCTGAAACCTTTGCAAAGTTCAAGGAGTTCAAGGTTGAAGCTAAAAAACACAGTGGGAAATATGTGAAGATTCGCAGGTCAGGTGGAGGAGGAGAATAATGTTCAATCGAATTTGCAAATTTCTGCAAATCACAAGGCATAATCATGCAAACCACAGCCAGGTATACTCCACAACAAAATGGAATGGCTAAGAGGAAAAATTAGACTATAATGAACATGGCCAGAAGCCTTCTCAAAGAGAAATGTTTGTCAAATTTATTTTGGGCTGAAGTTGTAGCATGTTCAGTTTATCTCCTGAACAGATCCCCAACCACTAGTGTCAAGATGAAGGTCCCTCAAGAAGCATGGAGTGGGACAAAACCGAATGTTGCTCATCTTAGGACTTTTGGATGCATTGCATTCGCTCACATACCTTCCGAATTGAGGAGGAAACTAGATGATCGAAGTGAGAAATGCATTTTTGTTGGCTACAATGAGACATCCACTACAGACTCTACAATCTGATTTCCAAGAAACTCATTCTCAGCAGAGATGTTAAATTTCTTGAAAATCAATTCTGGAGTGAATCTGAAAATCGCCCTATGGGCAGTCAAAATCCATTGCTGCCACTTCCTAAAAACACAGAAAATTCAGGACAACAAACACATCAGCCTTTCCTTTCAAGATTGCAGGTACAAGGACAACCTAAAAGTTCTCAGGACAACTCTTCTTCAAGCATAAATTCATCCTCTAAACTTCAAAATCAGAGAACTCGAAGCTTGAGAGAAATCCATCAGCAGTTGGATGATATTGAAAAGCATAATCTTTTTGCATTAATGTCATGTCAACCTACATCTTTTAAAGAGGCAGCTAAAGAGCCACATTGGGTTCAAGCCATGAACCAAGAGATTGACTCCATTGAGAAGAACAAGACATGGGATCTTATTGATCTGCCCAAACATAAGACAAGTATTGGTGTCAAGTGGGTTTACAAGACTAAACTCAATGAAAAGGGACAGATTGAAAAACACAAAGCAAGACTTGTTGCCAAAGGATTCTCACAACAACCAGGCATTGATTATGGTGAAACTTTTTCTCCAGTAGCAAGGTTGGACACTGTAAGGACTCTCTTAGCCATAGTAGCTCAACACAAATGGCAAGTATACCAGATGGATGTCAAGTCAGCTTTCCTGAATGGTGTCTTAGAAGAAGAGGTCTATGTGAATCAACCACCTAGATTTGAAGTCAAAGAGCAGTCAGACAAAGTGTATCGGTTGAAGAAAGTCTTGTATGGCTTAAAGCAAGCTCCAAGAGCTTGGTACATCAGAATAGATACTTACCTGATCAAGAGTGGTTTCAGTAGAAGCCAAAATGAGCCAACTCTATACACCAAAACAGGTCAGCAAGGTAAAATTTTGATTGTATGTTTATATGTTTATGATATGATATATACTGGAAATCTTGAGTTAACCAGTTTTAAACATGCCATGCAATCTAAGTTTGAGATGACAAATCTTGGCATAATGAAATATTTTTGGGGATTGAGGTTGACCAATCAACCAAAGGGATTTTTGTTTGTCAGCAAAAGTATGCAGCAAACATCATCAAAAGATTCTGCATGGAAGACTGCAATCTAGCAGAAACTCCTATACCCCTAGGCACAAAATTGAGCAAGCAAGATGAAGGGCCTACAATGGACTCTACTTACTTTGTACAAAATTTTAATAGGCAGTTTGTCTTATCTTACAGCAACTAGGCCTGATATTATTTATGCAATCGGCTTTGTTACCCGGTTCATAGAATCTCCCAAAGATTCTCACTGGAAGATGGAAAAAAGGATTCTGAGATATGTCGTTGGCACTCTCAATTTTGGTTTATGGTACACTCAGTCTACAAATAATCATCTTTCTAGTTACACTGACAGTGATTTTACAGGCAGCCTAGATGACCGGAAAAGCACCTCAGGGTATGCTTTTCACTTGAGCACGAATCTGATTTCTTGGGCATCAAAGAAGAAGCTCATTGTCTCAATCTCTTCTACAGAGGCAGAGTATGTCTCTGCTACCTCAACTTCCTGTCAAGCTGTGTGGCTGCGAAGACTATTGAATGTCATGTCACATACAAAAAAGGAGCCAACTCCTATCTTCTATGACAATACTTCAGCAATTGCGTTATCCAAAAACCATGTTTTTCATAAGAAAAGAAAACACATTGACACTCGCTTTCACTTCATACGCGAGCTAGTCAATAATGGTGAAATCACACTTCAATTTTGTGGCTCACGAGACCAGCTCGCGGACATCTTTACAAGCCATTGGGAAAAACCATTTTTGATTTTCAGAGACAGCACTTAAGCATTATCAGTGCTGATATTTGTAACTATTGAGTTTAAGAGGGAGTGTTAGTTATAATCTCAACAGAGTATGAATGTACACTACTAGTTGTTCTAGCCATTTGTACCAGTAGTTAGGATTTGTCAAATCGTCTTGATCTTCTTGTTTTGTTTTCCCTTTATAGCTTTAGACTATCAGCTAATACAATAGCGCGCTCCGCACTTTCCATTCTCGATCTCTCTTTTTGTATTGTCTGCTTCGTTTCTTATTTTGTCAACGGTTACGTTCTCCTAGTGACTCAGGTATCCTCTCAAAATTCAACGTGCTTTCCATTTGCTTATGGTCATAGAAATCATCATGATTAATTAATTATAACTCAGTCCGATTGCTTTGGAGGCATTCTCCCAATGCCTCAAATTTTATCTTATAACAATGGAGATATTTCCCTTTGCTTGTGACTCATAGTGGTCATTGTTCCTTAACAACCTCAGTGAGTGCTCATCTTCCAGGAGTTAAGCCATTTGTAACCGAGATATAAGGATAGTAACGTGCAACACAATCTCAACTGACCTCTCTTAAAGTACTTTGATGCTTCAAGCATGAACAGAGGGACAAACAAATCTAAATAAAAGCTTGAAGTGAGAGTTAACAAGACAGAAGGGTTCCAGTGAAGTTGCTAAAGTACTTCAATGCTTTAAGCATAAAGAGAGGGGCGGACAAATCTAAATAAAAGCTTGAAGTGAAAGTTAACAAGACAAAAGGATTCCAGTGAAGTTGCTTGTCTAGAGGCACGGCCAGCTCAAGAAGGCATGATTCTCAGACAACAATTCAAGATCAGATATAGGTACAAAGAAATCTTGATAATTAAATCTACTTTGCCAACATTTATACAAACATGAACATATTTTAAAATGGTTATTTATCTATAAACAAAGGGGTTAAATCTAGTAAACACGAAGATACAATAAAAATGGTAATCCTTTGTACACAAGGACGTTAAAAGTTTTTTTAGATGGGTATCTTGTACTGGTTATTATGCAAGTTTGGCCAAAACTATTTATGTACACCTTGAGTTCCATAAGAACGGACGGAAAAACTTCAAAAACGAAAGAAAACCTGAATCAACATACAAGAAGTACATGAGCACAGATTTTATAATTTATTTATTGATTTCAAGTCTAATAAAAAATCACATTTTTTTATCCAAAGACAAAAGATCTTTAGAGCACCTCATTTACTAGAAAGCAGCCCTGGGTCAATAGTAAATACACATAGAATGTGGTCACTTGTACCATGGTTTAGCAATAAATCCATGGGAATTCACCTCCACTGTTATAGGTTTAATTACCAGCATGTTGGTGTTTGAACCCCCTTTTATCAACTTGAAAATCCCAGAGAACCCCTGAGAGCTACAACCCCAAGAGATTAATCCCACTCCTTCCAAATCAATGGGGAGTTTCTATTAAAAAAAATAAACGCATAGAAATGTGAATGCGATAATTAATTATAAATTACTAACAACACTACGATCACCTAGGACTCGCCCATAACCCCTTTTTGCCTATTTTTTCTCTCTTTTTAAGTATTTTGGTAACATGCATTCCTCGCTATATAGAAATTGCATCTAAATATTTTTGCATCCTGAATCATTCCATAGATTCGTGATCTCTCATAGTTCTCTCCTTAATACCTTGATACCATGGGCATATTACAAGTAAGATTCATGCCAGATTTTAAGAGCCGAAGGTATCTCTGCCAGTGTTAGGACCACTGGTGAGTCCAGAAACACTTGAGCTACAAGACGTGACTACCTTCAAGACACACAGGATGCAGCCAAAGTGTGTCTGGACTCAACAGTGGTTCTAAGAAAGGCCAGAGTACCTGCACCTCAGCTTACAAATATGGCATGAATCTTACTTGTAATAAGGGTTTCAAGAGGTGGGCAGAAAAATAAAATCATGAAGTACCTCCCAAACTCGATCTGCAGAATGCCCACTGTCAAAAATCACTGCACCGGCTATGGATTCCACTATGTCAGCCAGAACTTTGAGAGGCTTGAAATCCCCACAACGGAAGGATTTGGATGGGTTCAACTGCAATGGCCTTAAAGAACTCAAGGATCTACACAGCAACAATCATGTCATTCATCAGATAGTATCAAATTTTAAATACTTACACTTTTTTTTTTGTTTTGCTGGAGTCCAGAACTTATTTCCCCCAAATCCTCCTATCCCACAATCAGAATCTATTTGCATCTATCAGGATTTGCATCTACCAGGATCAGACTTCGAGATTTGAGTCAATGGAGTGTTGCTCCTGAAATATATCGCTCGAAGATTCTCAGGTGCGAAAGGCAACGTGCTAAGACACCATCTTGTGCCGTTTGAGAATTAAACTTTTGGACCAGTGATAAAAAACATCCACATATTAACCGCTTGACAACAGCTCAGCCGACATTTGTTGAAACATTTGCGAAGCTTGCTAGAAACCAATCTGTTGAAACATTTGGGAAGCTAACCTATATGTTGAAACATTTGGAAAGCTTGCTAGAAACCAATCTAGGCAAAATGAACTCACAAACTTCATTGGGAAGCTTGCAAAGAAAAAGAAGGAAAGCAATGGAAATGAGCCATAAGGGACTTCAGCTCTGAAAATACCTACATCAAACCATGCATGATCTGCAGATCTGAATCTTCTTTTAAGAATGTCCAAGGATACCACGAGCTAAACCCTAACCGGATGGTAGGGCAACGACTCACTGTGCATCTGAATCTGAAGTGAAACAGCAGACTCTTGACTTCTGATCATCCATAAACATGACCGCGTGGGCTGTAGCCAAAAATGTGAACTACCCATTCTGCGACAGCTTCCCCTCTCACTTGATTCGCAAAAGAAATCTGGTGGCCAAGTCCATTATGCGGACCACAAATATCATGTGGCCAAATCCAAATACCTAAACCATGATCACAAAGAACAGATAGGCATGCCATGTAGACATTTCGGATATTGATTTCCATAACCATTTTATTGAAGATTAAAATCATCTTAATCTTCAATAAAACATAAAGCATAGATTTATAAAACATTTATCTTAGTTTCACATTTATTAGTCCTTGTAAGGTGATTTGACATTAATTTTATTGACTAAGCAGTTTGAATATAAATTTAAATAATTTTTAAAAGTATAATATTGTTATATTGAATTTTTTAATTTTTTTTAAAATTAAACCATTTTTTAAAATTATAATTGATAAAAAAATTAAACCTCTTTGTATTCTTATTACACATGCTAAAACATTTAATTCAATTTTTAAAAACTAAACTCTCTCAAAAAAAATTAAATATTATAAATATTTAGTAAGAATTAAATATCTTAGCTCTGAGCGTGGATATATACACTTATCTATGAATTAGATATCTTCGCAGAGGAAATGGCTGAGCATAGCATGTAGACAATAAAAATCTCTTACAAAGCTTGACGGATCTGGACGTTTCTCTTCTCCATCAACTATTTTTACAAAGATAATTTTGCCACATCGCTACAATGTAATTTCTGTCAGTGTTATTAAAGCAGTTAAGATAATTTTGCATGTGGTTGCAATTTATTCTTGGTAGTGTTATGGAAGTGGTTTGGATGTCATGATGTGGATAATAATTAGGGTAAATTTAGAGCAAGGAATATTGTGGAACAAAATTCATTATAGCTGAATGTCATATTAATAGAGGATTCTTTGTCCCATAAACAAGGGGTCTTATATATCAATTTGGTGTAGTTTCGTTGTAACTTTAAAAAATAGATTATTAATATTATTATTAATACATTGCATCTCTAATAGTTAATAGTTTGAGAGGGTCCACAAAACAATAATTGTGAGTTCAAATTGAGCCTTTAATAGTTCATGGATGAGATTGATAATCATTTTATTTTGGTGATTATATCTATCATGTTTTTTAAATTAGGAATTTTTAACAATTTTATTTTATTGCATGCTATTACTATTATTTATTTTTAACAAAATTTTAGCTTTTTCAAAGCTTTTACATAGTAAATTGAATTTTTTATATTTTTTTTATTATTTAAAATCATTTTTTTCATATTCTATTGGTTATTGAAACCAATCTCTTATTGTCAGGGAAAAGATTTGAGCTTTTTCAAAGGTTTCACATTATTAAAAATGTAGTAGATGGAGATTATTAAAATGATTAGTCCAGGACTATAGCAATGAGTTTGTTATTGATTTGACATTAATTCCATTGACTAAGCAGTTTGACTATAAATTTAAACAATTTTTCAAAGTATAACATTGTTATATTGAATTTTTTTATTGCAAAGGTGTCGGTGAGCATTTAATTCGGTCTTTAAAATTATTGGCATTGGGTCTTGGGATGCACCAGATGCGCTTTAGAACCTCGGGTACTCTACGTGTGTATTCCCATAGACTTTGTCGACCATTTTACCACTCTAGTTGTTACATGGCCAAACAACCAGGGTGTACATCCATGTTTTCCCATACGGACACCTTGGGTTGTGCCAAGAAGAGATTACAGACTCTATTCGTGGCCACTAGTTGGTTAGTTGGCATTGAAATAACTCTAACGTTGGCATATAAAGCACATCACTATCACCGACACTGACACACATTCCATTACACTTTGCATCTTCTGCCATATCCAATAAATATATGTGTTGCATGTGTACATATACAAAGAATACAATATCTTACCTAGCAGGGACTACACTACCATGCAACTCTTGTTAAACAGAATTAACGTTTTATATTAGTGTTATAAAAAATTTGCAATAATGTATAAAATAGTAATGTTATAAAATATTTGCAATAATCTATAAAATGGTATTTTTGTATTTTTTCGGTTGTTCAAAATATTGAAAAAGAAAAATTCTCATTCTTTAAAATAATTCAAATTCTTATCACTTTAAATTTTTTAAGATTTATTTCAATCTTGAATTTATAATCACAAAATTAATTATTTTATATATATATAATTTATATAAAAGCTTCACTTTTATAATAATTCTATATATTAGGTTGTAAAGTGCACCAAGATTAGTAAAATTAAAATCGAAGTGTCCATGTGAAACTTGATTAAAATTGAAAAGTGTAAATGTGAAACGTGTATGCATATGGTATGTGTTTGTGAAATTACTATGAGAAAATTATCCATGGTTAGTAATTGTTCATCGTTACTAAGAAACTCCTTGTGAATAAATAAAAATCTTTGGGATTATATGCACAACATGTTTGGTAAGGTCTGGTTTTATGGAAGGTTTGGTTTGAGGTGACTCAGTTTTAATGGCAATAGGAGTTCGGTTTTAATGGTGCAGATGCAATATTTATTGACGGTACAAGGAGTTTGAGGTGATTAACCTAGCTACAAAATGGTGAAACACTTGTCTATTTTATATATTGCTAGCTTTTTCCAGTCGTTGGATCCTCATCAGACGTTTCTTTTGTTACATTTGGCTCTCCCCACAGTGCTCTTTAGTTTTGGAGCAGGTGTCACCTCACTGGCCTGACGTCTGGTTCTTTACTACCTACCTTAACTTCTCTACCACTCACTAAACTTCATTTATTTCTAAGCGGATTTCCCTGCCTAGTGGACTAACACTTATCCTGCAGATATGACAGTTTAAAATTTTGTATTAACTTATCACAGGGGAGGTCTCATCGGAACCTGTTCCTTGTCCTACTTGTGCGAGGTGGCATCTCCTGGAGGGACCTTTCAGCACCTTCCAATGGAGGCTGATGTCATCGCACTTATGAGTGCGACTGACAAGGCCCTCTGGAAGAGTTTCAAACTCTTCACCTCATTGGATGTGCACCATATTGTTGCTTCTTCCCTCCCTTCTACTCTCCCAAAGGCGACAGAACACTTAACCTCTTCGACTATCGTTACCCCTCCTCCATTTGCCTCTGCATCCCTTCGGTCGCCACCTCCATTACCAGGACTGGTCTCTTCCTTCGAGCGCCCTGGTATACAACATTGTAAGGGTCCTCAAGAGCGCTTACACAATACTCTGAAGTGGTTACCCAAACACACAGGTAACAAAAGACCATGGAAACTAAATAAGAACAAGCAACGACTCATCATGGGTTCGGACGTTGGTTTGGAGGAAAGCGTATGCCTCTCTCTCTCTGGTCTTGTTGGTAGGTTTTCTTATCACTCTCTTTGTCAAGACGCTCTTCCTGACTAGATTTTGGATAACTGGTTACCTATTCTAGATTATGTACTGGAGCATATTACCCTATCCTTTGGTTGGTTCGAACTTGTCTTCAACTCGTCAGAGGATTCACAGCTTATCCTTGATACCTTTTGGACCATCAGTGGCTGCAGTCTTATGCTCAAAAGGTGGAGAGCATATTTTGACCCTGCTTCGGAGTATTTTCGGTTACGACATCTATGGGTTCTATTATCGGGCCTCCCCCTACAATAATGGACTAAAAAGGCCCTTGTGGCCATTGGTAATGAACTTGGGTGCTTTATATGCCTAGACTCAAAACTCTTAAAGAGTCCCAACAGAAAAATGCTGACGATATTGGTTGAGATGGATATCCATGCTAGATTACCAGAGACTTTGGAGATTTTCTGGCGTGGCCGCTTGGTGACACAATGATTGGACTACCTTGGTATTCCCTTTCGTTGCTCCTGCTGTCGTAAAATGAGACATCTCTGGCGGGACAGTACTGGAGCACCAAAAGAGGAGGAATCTGAAGGATCCTACCTACACAAACTTGCTAGGGAAGACTCTCCGAGTGTAGACTCTTATTTTCCTGGGACTGAAGACGCACTAGACTTGGGGACCGAAGACCTACTAGACATTGATGCTCACTGGTAAGCTAAATTATCTTTGCCCTACTTTTTACTATATTCTTACTTCATGGGAAAGACAACTACTAGATTCTATCGTACTCGTGGGGAAGGGGCCCCAACAAACCGTCTCTTCTTCTTTGCAGAAATTGCCTTGTCCTTTATCCCCTATGGTTCACGAGCCATCTAAGACTATCCTCACTTCTCCTCTTTTATCTTCTGTAAGTGAGGACTTGACTCGGTCACTAACCCTAGACACCAGTGAGGACAATGTATCATCTAACCCTAACCTCCTTACCATCTCGGTTAACTGTTCTTTTGCTCCCTTTCCTTTGGTTGACACTAGGTCCATTAGGACTGTACTGTCGCATACTACCTCCTTGACTCATGGACTATCCATCATTGATATCTCACACTTGTCTCCTACACCTGTGGAGATGTTCCATCTCGTTCCTATTCCAACCTATCTCGGCAAGTCACCTATTATCCACGACAGTCGAGACCTACCATCCTCTTCACACTGTGACATCTCTTTTGACTCTGCTAGGAAGGAGTTCTCTTGGTCTTGAGGTTTAGGACTTGAAACTTCTCCTATAAAAACTCGCAGTGCTCGGAGAAAAGCATGTACTTCTGTTACTCTATCAACCAATACATCCACTGTTACTTCTGACCTTGGGGCACTTAGAGGAATTAAAGCCCTAGCCAGGTCCCATCCATGATTCTTCTTTCCCTCAATATTAGAGGGGTTGGAGGTGCCCTCAAAAAGGCCTATCTTCAGCAATTGATTGATAACACCCATTCTAGCATTATTTTTCTTCAAGAAACTTTAGTGGACGAACAACGTTCTTAGGCCTTCATCAACGACTTAAAGCCACATTGGTTTTTTGGTACAGTTAACTCTATGGGCAAATCGCGTGGGTTAATCGTGGCTTGGGATCCTGTATTATTTGAACTGGAGCCTTTCTTATGTTGTGGCGGCATTTTTTTGACAGGTACCTGTTGTGCTAACAAGCGACAGATCAACCTCCTCAATGTTTATGGACCCTATACTGATAGGCTTACCTTCTGGTCTAAAGTCTCAGCAACAGGTCTATTGGCTAAACCTAATCTTATTGTGGCAGGGGATTTCAACTTCACTCTATCATCAACTGAGATCTAGGGAGACACAGATTTTCCTAATGCAGTGGTTATACAGTTCAAAGATATCTTCCAACAAAACAACTTGGTGGATTTATTATCGATCGCGGTGATTCCCACATGGAGAAATGGCAGAACTGGTTCAGAGAGCATTTTGAAGCGACTGGACCGTTTTGTTTTATCTGATAATCTTCTTCAACATTCAGATAGATATAGAACATGGGTCGCGTACCCTTTCTTATCGGATCATGCTCCCATCTTACTTCAACTGGATTCTTACTCTCAATGCTCAACATATCCATATAAGTTTAATCTGTGTTGGTTGGGAAACCCTAATTTTGAGTGCTTGGTCACGGAGGTCTGGACTGATCAATCCTATCATCATGAGGTGGGCATTCAAAGACGTCTTACATGTAAATTAAAAGACTTAAAACATAAAATTAAAATATGGGCCTGACTTATATTACTCAAACTACACAACGACTCTCACAGCTGGAACTCGACATACAAGCTTTGATTTGGGATAACTCTGCGGGAAGGGGATATGGAACCTCAAATTTGGAACAACATATCAAGAATCTTGAGACAAAACGGAACAAAACTCTACTGATCGAGGAAGCACACTAGCGTGAAAAGAGCAAAGCCATTTGGATCACTTGTGGAGACCGAAATACAAATTATTTTCATCAATTTGCAAGTCACAGGAGGAATCATAAGCATATCTGGGAGCAACAATCGGACATGACAGATACAATCATTGGACAGGACAAACTCTTAAATGCGGCCTTCAATTATTTCAAAATCGCTTATTCTGATCAGACTACATGGACCAAGCATCCATTATCGGTCTCTTCCCTAATATCATCTGCGATCGGGAGGAAAATCAACTGTATGTGGCTTGTACAAAAGAAGAGATTTGGAAGGCTCTCAATACTTTCAAAAAGGATAAAAGTCCATGCCCTGATGGCTGGACAATCAAATTCTATCTACACTTCTTTGATTTGGTTAGTGATGATCTCTGGGAATTGGTAGAAAATACCAAACTCAGAGGGATGGTCAATCGGGCTATAAACTCTACTTTCCTGACCTTGATTCCCAAAACAAATCATCCTACCTCCTTTAGCGATTTCAGGCCTATTGCATTGTGTAATCTCTGCTACAATCTAGTCACTAAACTATTGGCCGATAGGATTAAACCTTTCTTGTCTCGTCTTATCTCAGGTGAATAGTCGGGCTTCATCAAAGGCCGCCAGATTTTGGATGTGATTGGATCGACACAGGAAGTCTTACACAGCATAAAACATAAAAAGCTCCAAGCTCTGATCTTAAAATTAGATCTCAAAAAAGCTTTTGATTGTATCAATTGGAACTTTCTTAGGTTGATACTGTTACAATCTGGTTTTGGACTACCATTTACTAGATGGATCATGGGTTGCGTGTCTAGTGTGACTATTGTTGTTCTGGTTAATGGGGAAGCTACACCTTTCTTTTCAAATGAGAGAGGTCTGCGGTAGGGATTCCCACTCTCCCCACTCTTATTTATATTGGTATTGGAAGGATTGAAAATTCTTCTCAAGTCGAGTCATCTTGGGGGGGAAATTACTGGTATTAAGGTTTCAAGACTGGTAAAGATACTGCATATTTTCTTTGTGGGTGATATTTTCATCGCGACCATAGTTGAACCTTAAGAATGGAGGGAAAACAATATTATTCTAAACTACTTATGCCATGCATCGGGGCTTCAGATAAATGCGACAAAGTCTACCTTTCATCACTCGGGACTATCATAGGTAGACATTGAGTCATATAGGAACATCTTCCCATTCTGATTTCTTGAGATCTCACAGGGATTGAGATATCTGGGCTATTTTCTTAATCCAGGCTGTTATAAAGTGACTAATTGGCAATGGATTCTTAAAAAATTTGAGAATAGAATTTCCCACTGGTGTAATAGATGGCTCACTACGGGGGGGGGAGATTCATACTTATTAAATCGGTCCTGGAAAGTCAAGTTGTCTATTGGATGGCTCTGGCTACCATCCCAAGATATATATTAAATAAGATCTGACAGTTGATGTTCTCCTTTCTTTAGACAGGTGGTAGCTCTAAACAAAACCTTCATCTATGCCGTTGGGATCACATTGCAAAACCAAAAGCGGTAGGCGGTTGGGGACTCCACAATAGTTTCCACTTCAAACAAGATCTGGTGACAAAATCTCTTTGGCGAGTACTGACTCAGGACAGGATTTGGCATCGGGTTATTTATGGGAAATATATCACCCATCTATCACTCACGATCTAGCTCAGACACTCAGTTACTTGTCCCACATTTGTCTCTCCGATCTGGAGATCTCTCCTGAAGAATCTACATCTTATACAACACTGGCTTTGTTGGAAACCAGGATCGGGCCATTCTATACACATCGACAAGGATGTTATTCTGGGACTTGGGTCCACTGCTTTTCTCACTCCCAGCCTCCTGCATCATTTACGAGAAAAACACGTTTTATTTCTATTCCAAGTCGTGGACACTACTGAACACAAGGTTATATGCATTAAATGGAAAAATGGCACTGACTTGGGTCTATCGAGCGATATGGATCTGGAATGGAAATACTACTGCTTAACACTTCTTGGTGCGGGGATACATCTTAACGCACATGAATACTCTTTGCACTAGATCGGAGGTGACCGATCTGTCAATATGACTGTGAAGAATTTATATAATGCTTTATCATCCACATTTTGGAACCAAAGGTGTATAGGTTGGAGGAAATATATATGGCGCTGGCCTCTTCCCTTGAAAATTAAATTATTCATTTGGCTAGCTGCAAGTGAAAAGATATTGACCTAGGACAATCTTCTTCGTCGGGGCTGGGAGGGACCCAATATGTGGTCTCTATGTTGCAATAGCTCTGAAACTATCTCCCATCTGTTTTTAGATTGTGAATTTACTAAAATTGTTTGGCATAGGCTTACTCTCACCCTAGAACTCCAGACTACATGGACGGGCTCCACATTACATGGTTGTCTGGAGAACTGGTCAATGGAGGAATTCACTTTATCACAACTCCTTGCACTGGTCTGTTGGTATACTTGGTTGGGTCGCAATAGGGAGATCTTTGAAAACACAACTGTCGCTATTAAATCTATTTGCTTCAGGATAATGGGCGATTTGGAGATTAGGGATAGGAGGACACTTACTCCTCGGTTCATCCAGCCTACTTTCCACCTGGGATGGAACATTGCCTAGTTTGATGGCGCTTCTCAAAATGAGGGACTTCACTATGGTGTTGGCAGACTGATTAAAAGGCTAGATCATTCAAATATTACTTGGACATTCAACTGTGGAGCTGGTTTCAATACCAAAGTTGAACTCCTTGGCGTGTGGGCTACCCTTCTATTGGCTACTAGACACAATATATTGGAACTACAAGTGTTGGGGGACTCAAAGATCATCATTGATTGGTTAAACAACAAGATTCACCTTCAATTCATTGCACTTGAATGTTGTAAAGACAAGATTACCGATCTTATACAGGCCTTCACTTAGATCAACTTCTCACATATTTTCAGAGAAACAAATGTGGAGGCAGATACACTGTCCAAAAAATCTCTATCAAGGCTAACTTGTAATTTGACTTATCAGCATTGGACAGAAGGACATTAGGGTCCCCCTCAATGTATCACACTTTTTTAGTTTTTTTTAGTCATGGACATTATCCCTGGAATTGATGCTTTTTTTTCTCATATTTTGTATGAAATATTAGACCGACTGCCTATCAGCTGGAATGGATGTGGAATGAAAAAGATATAAGAATATCTTTTACTCGTGGTTATTCGAACAGTTAGATATAGATGGAACAATACATATATTTTTTGTAAAAGCACTGAACTATATTTATTTTGGTTTCAAAACTGTATTATAATACATGAGAAATTTTTCTTCTGGAAAAAAATAAAAATATTTGTGATACATTTACATTAAAAAAATCAATGTATATTTATTAACAAAAACATGAGAAGATATACTTTAAAGAGTGTCATTGACTTTTACTTTCATCTTTCAAAGTGACATTAGTTTTGCCCCTAGTTTATATGTGAGCATGGGATGTTTTGCGCTCTTACCCCTCTTTCTTGCAATCAATCAACCATTGGGAATCTACTAATGTTAATTTGAAAATTTGTTAAAGGGTCCAATAGGCTTCTGACCAAAAGCATCCCCAAGGGTGGTAGGTGCAGGTGGGAGTCTTTATGATTCTGAAGGAAATAAGATTGTTCATTGCGCTTGGGGGCTAGGAAAGGTCTCAAATAACCTAACAAAGTCTTACTCCATGCATTACAAGGAAAAGACCCTCTAGCGGAGGTTTTTGCGGACGCCCCTATAAAAATATCTCAAAATCAGTTTTTGGCGGATGTGTTGGGTATGTGTTATATTATTTGCATGACTAGATATATTGTCTGCAACATTGCGTCGGGCACGCAGGGGGGTTTGAGGCTCCCCCTTCGGGGGTTGCAGGGGAGCGATAGCCCCCCTACAAGGGGGGGGTTGAGGGTGGGCCGCTAGGCCCCCCCTTCAGGGGGTTCGGGGGCAGCGTCCCCGAGAAAAAAAATTGCCTCAAGAAACATGTCACATTTTTTGCCTCGTTTTCGTGTCGCCTTGATTTTCATGTCCATTGTTGGGTGGTTTTTCAATACATGGTTTTTTGCTGATGGTTTTCTATTTCCGATTAAAGAATTAAGATTTTGACTTATCCAAGTCATTGGGTTAGGGTTTTGGATGTTGTTGGCTCCTATATATTGTATTGTAAACAATGTATCATACAAATGAATATAGAATATGTTGGTTTTCTCGGGTTTGGGTTTCCAAGGGAAAAATCTCTGTGTAATGTGTGTATTTTCCATTGTATATTTTTTGTTCTTTTACTAAAAATATGTTTGCAGTAAATATTTGTACAAGGTTAAAATCTACAAGATGATACTAGCGGAGGTTTTAGCGGATGTTTTTACACCGGTGCTTCTATAAGTACTTAACGCACCGGTGCGTTTTCTGCAACAGACGCGTCAGTTCCCTCAAAACTAGCGCATCGTAGTAGGGTTATTTTAAATAAAGAAGAATATTATCCGATGTGCTATGGGAATAAGGATGCACCGGGAAATAATGACACACCATAATAACGTTCTTTTAAAAATATACGGTGTGCAACATAACACTAGAAGCATCGGTGCACTCTTAGTAAAGCACACTGTCATATGGTTAAATAAAAAACTTTTATGCAAGAATGTAGGATTGTGTCAAAAAATATACATCGGTGCACTCCATTGTATCATGTGCACCAGTGCTCCAATATGGAGCACTATGTTAGGGTTAATTTCCAAATTTAGGCGGTGGGCTCTGTAAACTCAAGCGCACTGGGGCATCTATTATTATACTGCACTGTGTCATGCTTAAACAAAAAATTTCGCACTATTGTAGTTTTTCAAAAAATGTACGGCGGTGCGCACCCAAAAACATGCGCACCGTACTAGGGATATATTTTTTTTAAATATACCAAGTGTGCTCATTAAACATGTATGGCATGGTTCGGTTGTGCATCAGGCGCACCAAAACAAGGTTTTATTAAAAAAAAAATTACCGATGGTAAAAATTATTTTTACTATTTTTAGTGTTGTAGAGCTCAAAAGCACCAGTGCAACCTTTGCCTATCTGAAGCACCCTTCCATCGGTGCTTTCCTTGGTTGTGTTCCTTTCATTTGTTGCTCGGTGCGTGAATTTCAAATTTTTCCAAACGGTGGGTTGATTTCGTTTTTTTTAGTACGTTGCAACCATGCCTCCCCAACGAAAAAATGTCCAGGTAATGTCCTTGTTTCTTCATAACTTAAGTTTTCACCCGATTAAAATTTAAAATTGAGTGAAATTTTAAGTGTAAAAAAAAACTGCGCAGTGCGTTCGAGGCTCTTGGCTCGCACTGGGTACAGTGCAAATTGTAAATTTACAAGGCACACCGCATACCTTGTTACATTTCTCGAGAGTGTGTTGGTAAACATAAACACACTGACACGTCCATTTAACAACGCACCGAAGAAAATCATATAACTAGTGGGATGGTGTGTCAAAGTACAAATAATGCACCGAGATGTTAAATTACATAGAAAACTTCCCTTATCAAATATATTTTTACGTAGTGCATTGGTAAACGTGTGCACCGGGGCTTTCATGTTTACCAAATGCATTGTCGAGAAATGTAACATTGTGTTGCGGTGCACCCAGTAATTTGTTTGGTGGCACCGTGTGCGGTGCGATAGGATCGACCGAAACACACCATAATAAGTTCCATACTCAAAAATTTGTTAAAGTTTATGTGACGGCATGACTATGTTAGTTACATGCACCGGTGCATGTAGTGAACATATACGCACTACATTTTTTTGCAAATTTTAAATAATTGTTTACCTGCTTTAATATTTTAATTTGTTTTTTGGTTTAAGTGGTGCGTATGATAAAATCAACGCACCGGGGCGTATGTGTTGTAGTGTAGCGCCCCGGTGCAATACCTTTCTCCAACGCATCACATAATACAGTAGAACATATTTTGTTTGGTGCGTTAGTTTACACTGACACACTGGTCACGGTGCTCCCAGTATCTAAGGGTGCATTGCCAATGGTGCGTGATTGTTTTTTTGGTGCACCGTTAATGCAATTATCTTATTTTTTGAAGGAAGTTATTTTTTTATATTTATAAATAAATTTACCATTCATTAGATTTTTTTAATGTTTTATGTATGAGTGAGGTTGATGTATTTCATATGTTAAACATGCAGAGACGTGAGCAGAGAGAGGAGCAGCAGCAGAGGGTGGACATGTACAATGTTGTACGGAAATGGGAGGCGACGGAGAGGGAGGGGGATTTGTACCCTCTCCCTATTACTCCAGCGAATCATGCTCTCTTGAGGGATGTAGGCCTCCTTAAGTACTATGAGGAGGCTACATCCCTTAAGGGGCACTTTGGGTTGTTGGTGCATTTGATCCGTCGATGGGATGTCCAACGACATGCTTTCTTTTTGGGTCCAGATTAGTGGTACCATCCCACTGATGAGGATATTTACTTTATCACTGGGCTATCCAGTAGAGGGGAGGATTTTCCTCAGTTCCCAAATGTCCCAGTAGGTGTTTCCACTGAGAGTCAACTCATGTAATCTCAACGATATATTGGGTTTGAGGTACTATCCCCAGCTGATTTTCAAGTGTCTAATGGACAGTTGAAAATCACCTCTTTTGGTGTAGAGGAGGTTAGGTGCCTCTCACTCTTAGTGACTACCATAACCCATTTTACCAGTGATGGGGAGCGTATTAGCTGTCCTCTTTTTCATTATGTTAATTTGTTGGTACAATGGCCACAATGTATCAGATGGTCTGCCATTTTTTTACTATAGTTTTGTATAGCGCTCGACAAATGTCGGGCTATGATACGTGGGAGGTCGAACTTCCCATTTGCCTCAGAGTTGTTTTGCTTATTTTTTTAGAGGTTTCCAGATATGAGGCCAACTTTTTTCCATCAGCCTCCTAGGCCGAGGACTCATGTGAAGATGCGCATGTGGGGGGAGATGATGCCCAAGAGGGGCTAGGCGTAGTTTATGACTAGGATTGGGCCAAACGCACTAAGGCTACTAGGCAGTGCGGCAGATCACATGTTCGTCATGGTGTCGTGTCCTTATGTGGGTTTGGATTGGAGGATGTCCGAACATCCTCTTCACAACATATGATCCACCAGATGATAGAGGTAATATTAGTGTTTTGTTTAAATTAATATAGTTTCATTTTATTGTCTTACTTAATTAGAATAAAATTAATTCTAATACGTTCTTTAACTTGTTTTATTAAATTGCTTAATGAATTAACTATGTAATTATTGTTATGTACTATATATATTGCAAATATTGACACTTTCATTGGGGACGTGCCTCCTCCCCTAGTAGATGATGATGAGGATATGATTCATGAGGCCGCAACGGGTCAGGGTCCTCAAGTGCAGATACCCAACAACATGCGTCGTAGGCTCGATACCCAGATTCAAGTTGGAGTTGGGTGACCAACTCTTTGCACTTTTGACTGAGGTGGGAGTCTTCCCTACCTTGATGCGAGACATCAAGGCATATCCTATGCTCTTGGATCTTTGGAAGGAGGTGCTACGTGATTTCATGCCTCTTATGCGTCATATTGTTGGAGCTGCCAGGATACTAGCAGCGAGGAGGGCTCTCGATGATAGGCATAGCTCTTCTTCTAGTACAGACTGTTCGTCCAATACCCCATCGATTGATGAGGGTGGTCATGATCATCCTTCTCCATGTCCTCCTCATCCTCCTTCACCTCACCCAAATCATGCGGATGCAACACATATTCCTCATCCTCCTCTTTCACCTCACCTAGATGAGCATGCCAAACCTATTCCTCATCCTCCTCTTTCACCTCACCTAGATGAGCAGGCCAGACCTATTCATCATCCATCATCTTCCACTACAGACTAAGCCTCCACTACTGTTGTAGGTATGCATATTATGTCACCGGTTGGACCAGATATGTTATAGCAATTATTTGACTTGGCCATGATATATATATGTGTGTGTGTGTGTGGGTGGTGTTTTTTTTTCTATTGATCATGTTGATGATGTACTTAATTTATATGTTGATGTTGATGTGTATATTGTTAGGTCATGTTAGTTTTGGATATTAAATGTGCTTGATAGATGTGTATGTTATAATTACATTGTTCATTAGATGTGCATTTTTCCTGTTGATCATGATGATATACTTAATTAATTTATATGTTGATGTTGATGTGTACATTTTTAGGTCATGTTAGATATGTTTAATGTTAAATGTGTTTGATAGATGTGTATGTTAAATGATGCTTGTTAGTTGTGTGTGATGATGATGTTAGAAAATGTTTGTCTTTTGTTAGATGTGATCACAATGACGATGCCCTATTAAATTATTAGATATGTGTGCTATCTAATTAATGATGTTTATATGTGCTAGAGGTATATATAATTAGATGATGTTAGCTAGTGAATATAAATGTGTATTTTAGATGTTGTTTGTGTTTGTTATAAGATGGTTATCATCATCA
>ML803715.1:35234-46913 GCA_009831015.1 Picea engelmannii
ATATTTAGTTTTCATATATCAATATAAAAATACTTTATTGTCATGTTATTGCTTTCAGTAATATTACGAAAATCTCAAAGGACCAATGAGTTGTTATCCGAAATATTCCAGTAGGAATGTCCAAAAACGTGTACAAGGAGATGGTCAAAGAATTGGACATAATTGCATCGCAGGAGGAGCTATCTCAACAACAACGTGCTTCAAATGTATGTAATTATTGAATTTTTCTATTAGGTACAAATAATTGATTATACATTAAATATTATTTTTCAAATATTCTCTTACAGAAAAGAAAAGAAAATGGAACTCATTCTACACATAAAACTAGATGACAAGGAAGAAAAGGGTTGATAGCAAAGTTTGCGAGTAATTGTTATTTCCTTATAACAACTTAATGGTNTTTTAAGTTATTTTACAACAACCATCCTTGAATGTCTTCAAACATGTGCTAACATACAAAGAAGAGCCATCATAAAAATTGATTGACATTGGGTTAATTAAGGGTTGTGAGTATATGTTGGCATATCAAAAATTAATTGTCGAATTTGTAAGTATAATCTATGTTGTTTTACTTCCATCATTTTATAACTAGTGAAACAAAAATAATACTTTATATTAAATCTATGATTTATTATGGGATATAAAACTTGCAGGAAACAAAGTATGGAACTGAGCCAACAAAAGAATTGTTGAAACAAGGCATGAGATTTGATTTTGAACATATGTGTATGATTCATGAGTCACTTCTTGCTTTGGAGGTACGTCGTTTTTCAATTTACATTCATGTATATTATTTATTTCAATTTTCATTATTCTCATCAATGTACA
Organism: Picea engelmannii; assembly: GCA_009831015.1. Classification (NCBI taxonomy): domain Eukaryota; kingdom Viridiplantae; phylum Streptophyta; class Pinopsida; order Pinales; family Pinaceae; genus Picea; species Picea engelmannii. The sequence continues at coordinate 36,063 of ML803715.1, forward strand.
TAGACTCATTACAATTTTTTTTATGTTTGTAGATGGAACTTCAAGAAGAACAAAACAATTGAGACAATCAACCAAACATTCAAAAAAATAACCCAAGACATGGAAGTAGCTCGAGCACTAACAACAATTCCAATGAAGAATGATGACCAATATATTTGGATATCAATGCAAGCTGCAATTGTATTTTTTTGAAATAATTGTCTGTGAAAATCAGACATTTTTGTTTAATGTAATGGACATAGTGTCCCAATTGAAAGATAAGGGATTATCGATAAGTGCCCCATTTTGTATGACAAAGACCCTCTTATTCATATAATAAAATATGTTTTAATTTACTATATTTCATTGTCCAATGTCGTTGTGAAATGTTACATCATTGATTAAATATATGGACGACTAAATATTATAATGAAAAGATGCAAAATCTGATGATATAACAAATTAATCCAAACATTATATCCAAATTCACTAATCAAAATATAATATATATGTAAATGTTTTGATAAATAACGAAATTAAAAAATAACAATAATTTCATTATCACAGGTCCATGTTTCTCAGTGTATTTTAATTATTAATCTCATCGATGCGTTTAATATTAAAACTCACCGGTGTGTTTCATACGAAATTCACACCGGTGCTTTTATGTAATCAATTAGCACTGGTTTCAATATTAATTTAATACTACAAAATTATATTAAAAATTTAGCCATCGGTGTGTTAATCTTATACGAAGCACCAATGCGTATGTGTTATTGATACGCATCGGTGCTATTGTGTTATTGATACGCATCGGTGCTATTGTGTTATTGATAAGCACTAGGGCTTGTTTGTTACTGAAAAGCATCGGTGCTTTTGATTTTTAATGCATCGGGGCATTTTTCCCTGTAACACATCGATGCATATTATTTATACAATGTCAGTGCCTTCTTATTAATAATGCATCGGTGCTTTCTATGCAAAAATCCACGGTGCTTAGTTATATTTAACTCTCCCAATGTGTTTTGATGTTAAAGCCCCAATGCTTATAAGACAAATGCCCCGGTTCTTAAGTATTTTACTGCCCCATTGCTTTCATATTTTACTGCCCCGATGCTTGAAGTTAAGTGGACAACACCGGTGCTGTAGGTGTGTGTACGCATCAGTGTGTGTGCCTTATACAAACACATTGAATTGTAAACATCTGCTAACACCTCTGACCACCCAGATTTTTTTAGTTATAATCAACTTCTGTTATAGTATCCACAAAAACATTCGCTATCGATAACAAATGTTATAGATGAGGTTTTTTTGACAATTTTTGTCAATTTTGTAACACTAGAAACCTCTGCTATAACCTCTGCTAAAAGGTATTTTCCTTATAGTGATGCGATGTGGTATATCCATCACTAAGGAGGGAAACATTAGATCCTTAATGATCTTTGGAGATTCAATGTTGGTTATCAATGCAATGATAGATCATTCAAAATCAATAGGGAATGAACTCAAAATTATGATTTCCAGAATCAAATGTGAACTCTCTTCATTTGACAAAGTTTCCTTGTTGCATATCAAACGAGATATAAACTCAAAGGTTGGTCATTGGGATAAGTTTTCCATTGAGCCCGGGAATATTGTCAAAAAATGGGGAACTAAGATTCAGTTCAATCCCTTAGATTTGTTGGGTTGTTATATTCTTTGCAGTGAAAAACCGTCAACCGATTGGTTAGTCGAGGTGGATCAATTAGGTGATGAATCGTCTGACGGATCAAGTCAAGTCGATGGTTAAGTCAAATGTCGAAGTGATCAACCACAAATTTGTGTTGAATTTTCATAAGAGCTGATATATGTATGTGAATGAATATCTTATTACAATGATGAGTGTTCTATATATAAAGAACATATGGTGACCATCCATGAAGAGATGTGTCCCTTGGGTAATAAATATGTTTATACTTTATATTGTATTATACATATAATATAAATATACTTTATATTTATACTTTATAAATTATTATATATATTTATAGTTTATATTATAAATATATTATTACATTAATAATATTATAATTAATAATATTGTTTAATAATTAATAATCATATTATTAATTATTAATCTAGTAAAATGTCTTTTTGATGCTGCCCAAACATCAACACTCCCTCTCAATGAGGGAGACATTCTACATTATGCCAAGATTACCTCCGAAGATTACCTGTGGGTATCTCTCAAATAGCTTCAACATGTCACCATGACATCCATTACTTTGTAATGCATCTATACCTCATCATGTGCACCATTGTGACTTCACAACTAATGCATCCAAGGACCGTAGGTAGTTCTCAAATAACTACAACATGTCCCCATGACATCCACTACCCTACAATGCATCAATACCTGATCATGTGCACCCTCAGTATCAGTGCCAGCCTTTTTTCATGTTGGATGAGATCCACTTGTCTTAGTGCAAGCCCTTTTTCATGTTGGATGAGATCCACTTGTCTCAGTTCCATCCCTTTTTCATGTTGGATAAGAACATTCAGTGCCAGCCCTTTTTCATGTTGGATGAGTTCCACATGTCTCAGTGCCAACCCTTTTTCATGCTGGATGAGTTCCACATGTCTCAGTGTCAACCCTTTTTCATGCTTGATGAGTTCCACCTGTCTTAGTGTCAACCCTTTTTCATGTTGTATGAGAACACTAAGTGCCAACCCTTTTTCATGCTGGATGAGTTCCACCTATCTTAGTGCCAACCCTTTTTCATGATGGATGAGAACACTCAGTGCCAACCCTTTTTCATGTTGGATAAGTTCCACCTGTCTCAGTGCCATCCCTTTTTCATGCTAGATGAGAACACTCAGTGCCAGCCCTTTTTCATGCTAGATGAGAACACTCAGTGCCAACCCTTTTATATGTTGGATGAGAACACTCAGTGCCATCCCTTTTTCATGTTGAATGAGTTCCACATGTCTCAGTGCCAACCCTTTTTCATGCTGGATGAGTTCCACATGTCTCAGTCCCAACCCTCTTTCATGCTGGATGAGAACACTTAGTTCCATCCCCTTTTCAAGATGTATGAGTTCCACCTGTCTCAGTGCCAACCCTTTTCAATGTTGGATGAGAACACTCAGTTCCAGCCCTTTTTCATGTTGGATGAGTTCCACATGTCTCAATGTCAGCCCTTTTTCATGCTGGATGAGAACACTCCCTCTAAAGAGGGACCATGCCAAGCTTGTCCCTGAAGTACTCAAACTTCATCCTCGACAATAGCTTTGTAAACACGTCTGCAACTTAATCCTCTGTAGTCACAAAACGGGAGCCTCACTGCTTCCTTTTGCACCATATCCATGATATAGTAATATTTGATCTCAGTATGCTTTGACCTGTCATAGACCATGGGGTTCTATGATGAATTCATGCAACTTTGGTTGTCACACCAAATGCAGTTCACCTCCATTCTGAGACCAAATAACCCAGACAACAATTCTCGAAGCCACACTGCTACTGCACATGTTGCTAAATACTCAGCTTCAGTCATACTGAGCACCACACATGACTTCTTCATGCATCTAGTGGAGCCTCTTACTCCTTATTGTAGTACCTAACTCCCTCTAGAACTAATCATCCAACTCCCTCTCGAGCACCAAATATCAACTAAATCTTCAACCTACTAACTTAATCACTTGTCCTCTAGACCAAGTCTCGTCATTGTAACACTCCAAGCCCCTTACGTACCTTTTTAAGGGATGGGGCATCAAAACTTCACATTCCTCCATCATCTCAAACCCTCTTCCTAAGATCTCCATAACCTTTTGCCCGTCAAGAGATTTCCAACGACTATTACCATGCTCAAATCTGAGCCCTAGATTGGAATTTATTCCCTTCTGAATCTCTTTGGGCATCATCGGTCAAAGGCCGCGTGGCACCCATGCATGTTTGATTCATTCGTACCATTCCACCTACCATGGACTTGACCATGGTTGAAGTCCCTTAGTGATGACATGGACGGTGGAAAGGTGATTACAGAGGATGTTCCCCATGCCTTTTCAATCACCGGGCCTTTGGCCCTTCATCCTTTTTATCTGTGTCTGAACCATTCCCAGAGTTCTGAAGTCCCGCCACGTAGCTCCAACCTTCGACCCTTTTTGGAGCATACATTCTAACATCCCAAACCTCCCATATTTTTGAACTCTCGAGGTACTGCCATGTAGCTTCGGCCTTCATCCCTTTTGGGAGGATACATTTTAACATCCCAAGTCTCCCAAGTTTTGAACTCCCAAACTCTCGAGGTACTGCCACATAGCTGTGACCTTTGTCCCTTTTGGGAGCATACATTCTAACATCCCAAGTCTCTCAGAGTTCCAAACTCCCGAGGTACTGCCATGTAGCTCCAGCCTTCAGCCCTTTTGGGAACATATGTTCTAACATCCCAAGTATCCCTAAGTTCTAATAGCATTAGGTCAAACAACCATGCACTAGGGGGTGACACGCGGAAAAGAACAGAGATGAAACATGGCACTATCAATGGGTGACACATGTCACGTTCCAGTTGGCATATAAGGCTTGTAAAATGCACAAATCAGGGTGACATGTGGCATGCCAAACATGGGTCCATGTCACCCTAGGTGACGTCAGCATGCCATGTCACTCCGTACGGAAAACCTCCGAAAGCCTCTAATATCGACTACCTGCGAAATCGCCCGAAGCCCCAAATTTCAAACTCCCACCAATGACCTCCCAACACCCATTCTATCCTACAGTCAATATGTGTCCACGTAGACCCATAGATCTACGGCCTCCATTGCTTCGCAACTTCGACATTCGGGGGTTTCGTTGTGTAATCTCATCTTTACTCTAGAAGTGGTCAACGCCAGGTTGACCACAGTATAGATCCAATGGTCGGGGAGAGATCTCGACGTGTCCCCAGATCAATGGTCCTCATCGCTTCGCGACTTCGGCGTTCAGGGTTTCTACCCACTGAACACTCATTTTCTCTCGGAGCAGGACTTTGTCGAAATGATATACACAAATCCTTCCACCGGTGGATTGGACGGTTGGGAGGGGTTCTTAATGGACTCCCCAGATCCACTGCTCACATTAATTCAAAAATCTAACATTTGGGGTTTTTGGTGTTATGACACCTCCGTTCTTCTGAAGTGGTGAACGTCGGACTAACCACGGTGTAGATCCAATGGTCAAGGAAGATCTAGAGTATCCTCGGATCTACAACTCGTGTTACTTCGCGACCGGTAAGTGGGTCAGGTTTTTAATCGGTGGGAAAGATCCCATGGTCATGGTTAAGAGTCTTCAAGATGTCAGTCAATCTCATGGATAACCGAACCAACAAGTTACCTTCAGTTGGTTTCATAGGTTGTAAATTCATAGCATCTCAAAGCTCTGAACTCCCGAAGTTCTGAAGCCAAAAGGCTTAGCTCCCGTTGGGCGTAGCGCTGGGTTCCATGGTCCTGGTCATATGAGGTTTTCTGATAAGTTTTGAGACTACACACCCAACTACTTGTCGTGATTTGGTTAGGGCTATGAGAATGAGCCCTCGGTCACACAAACGAGTGGTTTAAAGGATGCACCCTTTGTCTGCATTCCACGAGCATTATACCTTTTGAGCTTGCAAATACTTTGAATGAAGTGTGGGAACACTTCTTGCGCTTCTTCTGGAATTTAGAAATCAGAGAGTTCTTAACCTCTGCACAACTTGCATAGGCTCTGTGCACCCTCACACTACCTCTCCTGAGCTTAACAAACCCTTTTTCTAGGAGACCCAAAACAACTGGAAGTGTAAGCATGAATACATGAAAGTGTGCCTATGGTCAACAAAATCACAATTCATTTCCTTTAATTTGAGCTTCTACAAGGGCTCAAGTATTTACATGTACAAATCATGTTCGACCATATAGTTCCTTACTTGCTTAAATACACAACCATGAAAAATAAAGAAAAACAGTCTAATCATCAAACAAGCATGCACATCCCTGAAACGTTCACAGGATATTCAACCTTATTTTATAGTTACATTTCAGTTTCCCAGGGTATGAGAATACTTATCTATTACAAGTGGAAGCCATCCAACTGACCGTGGGTGTTTGCCTCTCCACCCAACCGTAGGCTTAGAGGCATTCACTCTTAGCACTCTGGCCACCCCCGTGCCAAGCCATGATATCACTAGGGAAAACTCTTGCAATTCCTGAGAGACTATCTCTTTGTCACAACCTCTATGAGGTTTATCATATGCTTCCTCGACATCAAGCTCGCGACCCTCATATCCGAGGAGTCCTTCTTTTTGTTATCTCCTGTAACCGAAACAATTTAATCTCTTAGTTCTTCTCTGAACTGGAGCTTCTCTCGTGATCTCCCCTTTATCTCAGCATATCTCGGTCACATGCCCCATGTGGGCTTGGTTTCCTTACTTTTATTCCTTCGCGTGTATTATTGCATGCCTTTTTCCTCCTCAGGAAGGTTATGAACCTACCATGTTCCTTCTGTCAAAAGAAACTCTAGTCAGTCTGGGCCTGCAGAAAAACTACATTTAGTGGTACTTTGAGCTGACAGTTTTTTTTGTCTCCTTAGCTAGACCATCCATGCTTCCATTCATGGGGGTAGTTGATTTTTCAACCACTGTTCCTTCTTTCATTAACTGATTCTCCCTTGGAATATGGATGAGGATTATTATTTCAACAAAGAGAATTTGGGTCATTTGACATGATGAACCCTCTCTACAGTTTCCTCACTCTTTCCTCTAGTGATATCATGGCTAGTACTTCAAGGCTTCACCCCCACAGTTAGTCATTGGCAGTCTAAACAATAATACATTTTCATTGTACACATGCCATAGTATGGTAATCATAATTAATGATTAATTACAAGCTGGGGGAAACAGGGGTGTTACAATCCCCTCCCCTTTAAAAAGGAAAACCATCATCAATGTTCTTTCTCAGTAACACCTGTCATGTCTTTGTCATTCAGTTGCCTTAGAAATCTTGATCCTCTTTCTTGGTCAGGTCCTTTCCAAACTCTTGGCCTTTGTCACCTGCCTTCAATAATCTTGGACAACAGACATATTAATCACAATTTCATGTGAAAACATTTTATTTTTGTGCAAAATTCAAGAAGAAAATTTCAAAATCTAGCATAACACTTATCTGTGTAGTTCATGGATTTGCATCCACATGGTTGTCTTGTTATCTTGGATCACTTTTTTTCCTAGACATACCCATTGTGTGCATGATCCCAATCAATAGTTTATAAGAATTATCAAAGTCTCCTCTTTCTTGCGGTCACTCACCCTCCAGGCCCAGGCTCATGCATCCCCTTCACTACTATACAATCCCTCTGACGATCCATCTTTCCTTGGAAAGGCTTACTCGCATAGGAAGAGTTCTAAAGACTTCATTGAGCCTTATAATGGAGGCGTCCCTCAAACTTGTTATGCTGACATCCCTCTGGCTTGTGTTTCCACAACACAACATATTCTAAGGAGATCATGACTTACCACAAGGTTCTCATGTGTCAACAATATCCTTTTTCATGCTTTCCATCTTGACAACCTTCACATGTCCTCCCTAAACAAATCTTTTTCGTCTCACCTGTATCACAGTTATACAAAAATTATGAGATATTATCATCAAATTTCAAATTCAGAATTTTCTTGCAAATTTGTCACCCACAGATTTCTAAATTCCACATTTATTTTCAAATCTGTTCCCACAGAAACTAGATTCACAAGTATGGGATGTTCCTTCCCATTTTAGTTTAGCTCAACATGCAATTGGTCTTCCTTATGGGCTTACAACACTTCCATATCCAAGACCCTTTTCATCCTACAATTTCAACATTCCTCAACCGAAAAAATGTTAGTTTTCATGCACATTATATTTTCAAAACTATGCATACTAACAGTCCAAGTCATTTTCATCCATTCAAGGGTACACATAAAAAGAAAATATCATTATTTACTGATGCATCCTTTCATCATACCAAAATTTCCAAATGCAACTCAAATATCAGTTGACTTTAATCAGTGTGCCAATATTCATGGCCACATCCATACCCAATGTACCCTTACGTTGGGTTCAAGTTTGTCATACTTATGACAAGCACCTTGCCATGGTGTGTTGGATCTCAACCAACCTCTTCACCATAAGTTTAATCATTCTCATTCACTCTTACAACATAACTATGCTTCCCACTACAATATGATCACAATCCCAAATAAGCACATATGAAACTAAAATTTTCTCTTGAATGCACCCAAGTATTCTTCCTTCATTAGTAACCAGGATGCCAACACTCATGGCCAACCAAAATTCTCTTTTCTTTAACACCTCTACAATTCAAGTAGAGTATTGGAAGGTCCTCCTTCCTTAATGGGAAATCCATTGTTTGCCCTCTTATGCAAACATGCATTTCCCCAATCCATTCCATGCAATGTGCTAACTATGAGCACCTTTATTCCCAATCTCCCTAGATTGGTCATTGTACCCATGGTACTCCTTACTCATGCATTTTCTTGCAAGAATTATAACTCATCCTTGACTGGAATAGACTCCCTCTCTCTATTATTCATATTCTTCTTTCCTAAATCTTACCCTGCTTGTGTAGCAATGGCATACAATAGCCACTCAAAATTATTCACATATCAGTAAGAAATTAAAATACTTCAGAGGGGATTCTTACCAAATCCCTCCATACCTTATGCCACGCGAGCATGAAATTTTTTATACATGTCCTGGCTGCTAGCACCCTTCTTCTAATTTTTACCTCATCAATAGTGCTCCATGGGGCTTCCAAAGTCCCTTCAACAATCTTTCAACATCAATCTTCTTGCATTTATCCTTTATCAGAGGTTATCTACCATTGGCAACTGTCATTTCCCAACAACTCCAATCATTTCTTATACATGACATACATCACACACACACACACACACACACACACACACACACACACATATATATATATATTACAAAGCATTCATTTATTAATATATCAATTTTGTGATATTTTTGTTTTTATATATCAATAGCATTACATCACTAGCTTACTTATCATGGCTTAACCAAGCCTATTTATTCAAACTTACTTATTCATTTATTTTCATTTTTCCAGTTGTACTCATTTCCACAATTGCTCTTCTAAGGCTTACAACTCTGTTAAACAATTCAGAGTTTTTAGGGTGAGAAAAGTATTCCCCCTTTTCTCCTTCTTTGCTTATGCAATCTACTCCATGTTGGGATCTTCTTGCTCTTTTCCTTGAGCAACCTTGGTTAGGCTCACCCAAACCTATTGGATGCATCAACATGCTCCAATAGCAGACTTTTTGTTCATAATGAATTATGAACCTATGCATTATGCACATTACCATTCAGTTATTAGAATGGTCAACATTCATTTGTTAGTCTTCCACTCATACATTTTTTTTTTTTAGAATGTAATCCATGATTCTTATATATATATATATATATATGCTTGCAGCCCACTACCCAATTTCGAATAATCATTAAGGTTGTGACTATGTTCTCTTGATAGAGTCTTTACACAGTTCCTTCACAGGGAACTCCTTTGGAATGAAACTTTCTTATTGCATATCCATCACTATCTTTGATGGCCTCAACATTGAGTTAGTTTCAGTTGTTTACCAAATCTTCCATAAGGAATATAAATATGCATCTTTGTTATGCATCCAGATTATTTATGCACACATATTCCTTGTTTTGTTAACTTACATCCATGATGCACTTAACCACATGCATAATCATAAGCCTATGTGTATCTACCATAGGTATATTTTGCAGCTCACATACATCTTTTCATTAAAATAATTTAACTCATGATTGTTCACAATCATTCTCATGTGATCCTCAAAGGCATAATAATTTTTCCTCTTATCATGACAACATAGCACCCTTTCTCATTTACTCTTTCGTCTATTTATACTAGCCTTTCCTAAGGGAATGAAACACATTCCCCCTAAGATATTATTCAAATCAAAACTTTCATGACTCTTCGAAATAGAGTAATTCGTGCATTCATGGTATTCATTCAATCTGGGCAAGTGCAATTCTTTCCTTACATTCCACCCATACATCATACATGTGCATCATTTGCACATTTAACATCATTCATTCATATCTATTTGGTCTTAATATCAATCCTTATATAAAGTAACCTTACGATGTGTTATAACCCTATAATTATATAGGATCAACTGTTGATTGTAATTTTTGTCCCTTTAGTGTTTTTGACTTGCAGATGGTGTTGCATTCTAAAAAAGAAAAAAGAAAAAAAAATGAAAAAATGAAAAAAAATGAAAGAGGGCAAAAGAAAATGGATCAAAGCCCCATGAAATGACAATGATTTGATCCATACAGTTTAAACTTGGTCAAGTCTTTTGAATTTAAGTACCTAGGATTAGTGAATAAGCTTGGCTAAATTGTCTAACCTTAGCCAAGTAATCAGGTTAGTTAGTGAATAAGTTTGACCAAACAGTCTAATCTTGGTCAAATAGCCCCTAGGTAGAGTATTTTCTTAGCCCAACAGTTTAAGCTGGGCTAAGGGCACAAAGGAGTAGGTTAGGACATAGGTTAGTTGGTTTCTTTTCAATAAAATGTGTAAGATGATCGATGTAAAGTGCAGGATTTTGATAATAAAATGTTTTTCTAACCCCATGGCGATAAAAATAAAAAGAAGTTGTGTGCAAAACCCACAAAAAGTCATTTAGCCTAAGTTCTGCATCATATATTAAATTGCACCTTGGAGTCTAAAGATCGGGCCCAGATCTACGACTGAGCTATTAGCGCTCAGATCTACAGTCCACAGAAGATTCCGGACCCCCTCGATCGTTCGACCTTTAACAGAGAGGG
>ML803715.1:50968-64853 GCA_009831015.1 Picea engelmannii
ACAGAACTTAGTTGATTAGTAACCGTATTAAATTCATTTAAATGATCTGCAACAGACCCACCTTCCGACATCTTCATATTAAATAATATCTTCATTAGAAATACCTTATTGGACACCAAGGGTTTTTCATACAATTTGGCCAATGCATCCATCAAACCCTTCGTTGTCTTTTCTTTGGAAATATTGAAAGCCACCGACGCTGCCAGGCTCATCCGTATTGTTCCTAGAGCCTTTCTGTCAAGAATCTCCCATTCTTCGTCCTTCATGGCCGTCGGCTTCTTTGCTACTCCACCCAATGGTAGGAATAGATCCTTCTGATATAAATAATCTTCCATCTGCATCTTCCATAACTAGTAGTTTTGGCCGTTAAATTTCTCGACCCTAAACTTTCCATCTTCCGACATTGCTCCCACTCGAATCAGGAACCCTTTTTTCCTGTGAGTTACCTTTCGCTCTGGTACCAGTTGTTAGAAAAACAGGACTGTGGAGCAATAAAATAAAACAAATGCGGAAAAAAAAACACAGAAGATACACAATACAAGAGAGACATAGATTTACGTGGTTCACCCAGTGTGGGCTACATCCACCAGAGAAATTGCCAGGTCCTTTCTTTATTATTATCCAGTAAATGAAGGGATACAACCTACAGCAAAACCCGTTGTAACTTCCTCTTCTTTCTCTCACCGTCTCCTCTCTCAGAATACAATATTCACCATCCAAAACATAGCCGCAATACATTTTTCTCGTAAAAGAGGTTGCCTTCTAGGGAAAAAAACCCTAACATAATTTCTACCGTTAGATCTGCGACCTTATAATGAACGGTCCAGATTTACAATGAAATTACAATATACATTTACAAGGCAATTTTTCCTTCCGGGGCTTCGCCCCCGAACCCCCGCTGGGGGCCCGCTTGCCCCCTCGGACCCCGCAGAGGGGGTATCCCCCCTCTGCACTCCCCCACGTGGAAGAGTGTACATACTTCTAGGGTGTAAATACTTCATGGGGTATAAACATGGCTGAAAGTAAAAGGCCTCTGAATCAGGAAGATAATCAGGCTCCACAACCAACACCCCATCCCAACCTAGCATCACCCCATTGCATCCTAACTCCCCTTCTCCAAACATTTGAAGCCTACCATTTGTCCAACTCACCACTTCCATCCCGAGGTGTCGCATCCCTCAACCACCCTTTGCAAGTTCCACGCCACGATCCCGTCATCACGTCCCATCATCTTAACCGTTACAGGTCATATCTTGTCCGTTCATCTCCCAATCGCCTTTCTACACGTCAATCATTTTCATACGTCAGATGTCCTTCACCTCACCCTCTCATGCTCTAAACGACCCGTTGGCCATTTATGACTGGCCACATACCCGTTGTTCATCTGACATGTCCTTCTTCGCCCAATGGATACCTGTTCACTCAAATTCAACCCCGTTTCGGCTAGTTCCCATTCCACTCACACTCCCTACGTATCAGAGACTCATTTTATTTCACCTCTGCAACACCTCATCCAACAATATTTTTTCACCTACTAATGCGTGTTCAGTGTGCAGGTACTAGAGGAAATCAATGGCGCCCAAAAGTAAAAAATCAAATGCAGAGGAAAATCCTTTTCTCCCACCTCCTGTCGATCTCGACTGGATCCCATTAGCAGACAAAAGCTATCTAATCTAAGAAACCAAGTCTGAATTTGACTTTTTTGAGCTGCAGTCATGGCTCAAAGACACCTTCATCGATCAAAGTTATGAAATCGGGCTTTGACAATCAAATCTCCCGCTGTATCTTTTTCCCTAAGTCTATCATTTTCCTAAATTCACCCTCAAGTGCCAAGCATACTACCTCCCTGATCAGAGATCCATTGTATCATCGTCTAGAGAAACCCTTTTCCTTATTTCACCCGATGCCATCGATCATATGATGCAAGTACCCAGAGTTGAACCCCGCTCTCCCCTCACAATTGAAATTTTGACAGAACTGTATCAGAACCTGACATTTCCCCAAAGAGCACAAATATTCAAGCTGTTTCTTCCACAAGATTCCCAATTTCCCAATAAGAATCCTCCCTATCACTCGTCCATATTTTCTGAAAAGGGAAATCAAATTATCTCGACATTGTGTTGTTTGCTCAGTTATTTCTCAGACGAATGGGTGGATGAACCTATCTTAGGTTTTCTGTCCATTTTCTCTGCTGAAGAGAAAGTGGCCACCCATTTCGACTACAGGGGTTTCTTGGCCGAGAACCTGCATGACCAACTGGAAAATTTCCGTACAGAAGGCATGTTCCATTATTCTTCAATACTAGCCTACATGTTCATGTTCTATCAAGCGGACAAATTTTCCTTTCACATGTAGAAGATGGACAAGGAAGGAAAACCTCAAGAAGTCACTTTATGGATGTCGCTGCGCAGGAGAAGCTCAACTGAGTTCACTTTCAAACAATTCATCGAGATTTTCTATCATCCAATGGTAGGCATGCTCAGTGGAGGACCAGAGCTGAGGATAAACGAGGAGATCCAAAGGGTTCTGCACCTTTCAGATGTCGCAAAGACTGGGGACTGGTTCTTATACCAGACTCATATAGAAATCAGAGTGTACAAGTGTGAACTGGCTCTGTATAAACTGCCTAATTATGTACCGGTCCAGATATTTTCACTAGAATATATTCGTCAGATGATAAATTCATATGACATTCATTTTGTGTCTCTAAAGAAAAAACAACAGATGAGGATTAAAGGGCAAATTGGATTGTTTATTTGCAATAATCGAGCTGCTGGAGAAGAGGCAGATAAACTACTGCAGGAAATGAAGTTCAACACCAGTTTCATTTGGAACTATGATTCGACTGGGATCATTGCAAAGATGAGATCCAAAAATAAGAGCTCACCTTATGCTCACATCCTCAAACCAAAAATTGAAAAGTATGTGAACCAAACAGAGTGGGAGGCAAATACTCTAGTAGACAATGAACAACAGGAAGTTCCTTCGATCTCTTTTTCATAGTCTGCTACTCCTCAGATACCCAAGGAAAAAAGGCTAAGAAAGGATGATTCACCTTCAATCACTGAGGTATCAACAAAATATTTTCAGCTATACAACAAGAAACCCAAAACCACTCATGCTACTCACATGTCTGGCAAGGAAGAGCCCTACTCTGCCACAATGATTGAAATAATACAATAGGTGGTGTCCACTTCTTCTTCAAAGAAGCAAACAGAGATAACTGTGACCACCCAAACTCCACAAGGATCTGCACCTGTAAGCATTTTTGAGAAATATGATATGATTAAAAAGAAGAACCAGATGTTGACTAATAACACCTACTCCCAGTTCTAGAATCAAACCTCCACAACACAACATAGACTATTGTCATCCTTTGATACAGAGAAAGGAAGAATGCATCTGGAATTCCTTCAAGCACATGTGCCTCACCCCAAAGAGATCACTGACTACAAGAGGTCAATTATTGTTTTTGACACTAAACAAGTCCATCCAGCTGGCCAGATGGATTTGCACAGACAAACTAGAGAAATGGTCTTCTCCACATTAGCACATGCTTCCTCTACCACAACTAAGTTACATGTATCTTTAAGCAATGTTAAGACCCAATTGAAGTTGGAAAAGATATCCTCTTTTGCAAAAGACAACAGAGTAAAATCCTTAGATGATTTGGTGCTCAAGATCGGGTATGATCCCTCAAATGTAAAAGCAGCTGAGGAGATGATAAAGAAAAAGAATGATGACATTGCATCTCTAAGAAAACAACTGAAATTGCCACCAGCAGAAGATTCACAAGACAAAGAGATAGCTTAGGCAGAAAATGAGAAAGAATAATTGCTTAAACTTATCATGCAGCAGAATGCACAGCTCAGGGAAATGGAGGTAGAATTGGAAAAGTTATTGAAATTGAAGGAACAATCGACCCCGATGGAATTCATTCCATTGAGTGCAGTTTCCATAGCATAAGTCAGTACAACAACTATGCCAACAACCACTACTGCATAAATTCCATCAGCAACCCCATTGACAGCACTGGAAAAAACTGTGGAGCTGGCAAAGTCCATGGAGGAAATGAATTTGAAAGAAACAAAGATTAATAGGTTGAAAAGGGAGGTCGAAAATCTCCAGGAACTCAAATATTCTTTCCAAACAATATATAATGTTGAGAGACAAGCAACAGATAAGCTTAAGAAAGAAATACAACAACTCCATAAACAAACAGTGGCAGGAAAGACATTAGCAGAGGCTAAGGAACATATCTGGATAGATATCTCTAATTCCATAAACAAGATTTGGCCCATGGCGCAAATCATGTTTGAACAACATGATCTGGTGTTAAAGATCTGACAGGCCATTGACAAGATAAGAAAAGAATTGGATGAAATGTCCTCAACAACTAATGAGATCATCAAGTTTCCGAACTCAAAAACCAAAGAAGAGCTCAAAGAACTGAAAGTCGAAGATAGAACAGAGACTATCCTCGAAGTAAAAAGAGTGTTGACTAAAAGAGGATTAATGTTGCAGTTGGAGGAAAAGGCTCAGAACATGGACATTGGAGTTCAGAGATTTTTTAGCAAAATTGAAGCCTTACAGAAAAATGGTCTTCCCGATCTACGGGTCTTGAATGATAAATTAATGACTTTGTCCGATTACAAGCAAAAGATCACTACCATGGCAAAAGACAGTTCCAAGTTTTCAAGAATATAAGGTAGCATCACGGGCAAAGCGTTCTTGGAGACTCTACAACATGACCTCAGTAGACAACATGAAATCAAATACATTTTCCTCATCAAGCCGACTTTTGTTAAGTACACCGATATGGACGAAGTCTACCGCAGACTGTTGAAAGATACCATCCCAAGCTCACAAAGATGGTGTGAGCTATGAGAATTGATTGAGTAAAGGTAAAGCCTCATCCAACTCAGCGTCCAGCGCAGTCTAAGTCATTTGAATGACTCACCAACAGTCTTCCCCGAAATTAGCATGAAATATTTGACACATCGTCATTAGTTACTACATTTCTGCATTTTGTTAGTTAGTTAGTTAGACTCAGACTCCATCACGTCCTGATCATTAATGACAGGGTCATTGTAACTTTTATTATAAATTTTCCAACTTAGAAGTATCGAGGGTTGTTTATCTTTATGCCCGAGCAAGCTCTAGTTGCTGTAATTTTTATCAAGAAGTTATTCTAGTAATACAAAGAGAAGTTTCACAGGATTCCTGCGTGTCAATTGTTGGTGAAGTTCCCTCTGTCTTCATCCTAACTCCCCTTCTCCAAACATTTGAAACCTACCATTTTTCCAACTGACCACTTCCATCTCGAGGTGTCGCATCCCTCAACCACCCTTTGCAAGTTCTACGTCACGACCTCGTCATCACATCCCATCCTTTTAACCGTTACATGTCTTATCTTGTTTGTTCATCTCCCAATCACCTTTCTGCACGTCAATCATTTTCATACATCACATGTCCTTCACCTCACCCTCTCACACTCTAAATGCCCATTGGCCATTTATGACTGGCCACATACCCGTTGTTCATTTGACATGTCCTTCTTCACCCAACGGATACCCGTTCACTCAAATTCAACCTCGTTTCATCTAGTTCCCATTCCACTCACACTCCCTACGTATCAGAGACTCATTTTCTTTCACCTCTGCAACACCTCATCCAACCAGGGTTTTTCACCTACTAACGTGTGTTCAATGTGCAGGTACTGGAGGAAATCAATGGCACCCAAAAGTAAAAAATCAAATGCAGAGGAAAATCCTTTTCTCTCACCTCCTGTCGATCTTGACCAGATCCCATTAGCAGACAAAGACTATCTAATCTCATAAACCAAGTCTGAATTTGACTTTGTTGAGCTACAATCATGGCTCAGAGACACCTTCATCAATCAAAGCGATGAAATCAGGCTTTGGCAGTCAAATCTCCCGCTGTATTATTTTCCCCAAGTCTATCATTTTCCTGAATTCACCCTCAAGTGCCAAGCACACTACCTCCTTGATCAGAGAGCCATTGTATCTTCATATGGAGAAACCCTTTTCATTATTTCACCCGACGCCATCGATCATATGATGCAAGTACCCAGAGCCAAACCCCGTTCTCCCCTCACAATTGAAATTCTGACAGAACTATATCAGAACCTGACATTTCCCCAAAGAGCACAAATCTCCGAGTTGTACCTTCCACAAGATGCCCAATTCGCCAAGAAGAATCCTCCCTATCACTAATCCATATTTTCCGAAAAGGGAAATCAGATTATCTCAACATTGTGTTGTTTGCTCGGTTATTTCTCAGACGAATGGGTGGATTAACCTATCTTAGGTTTCCTGTCCATTTTCTCTGCTAAAGAGAAAGTGGCCACCCATTTCGACTACAATGGTTTCTTGGCCAAGAACCTGCACGACCGACTGGCAAATTTCCCTATAGAAGGCGTGTTTTGGTATTCTTCAATACTGACCTACATGTTCATGTTCTATCAAGTGAACAAATTTTCCTTTCACATGCAGAAGATGGACAAGGAAGGAAAACCTGAAGCAGTCACTTTATGGACGTCGTTGCTCAGGAGAAGCTCAACTGAGTTCACTTTCAAACAATTCATCGAGATTTTCTATCATCCAGTGGTAGGCATGCTTAGTGGAAGATCGAAGCTGAGGATAAATGAGGAGATCCAAAGGGTTCTGCATTTTTCAGATCTCGCGAAGACTGGGGACTGGTTCTTATACCAGAATCATACAGAAATCAGAGTGTACGAGTGTGAACTGGCTCTGTATAAATTGCCTAATTATGTATCGGTATGGATATTTTCACTAGAATATAATCGTCAGATGATAAATTCAAATGGCATTCATTTTGTGTCTTTGAAGAAAAAACAATAGATGAGGATTAAAGGGAAAATTGGACCATTTATTTGCAACAATCGAGCTGCTGGAGAAGAGGCAGATAAACTACTGCAGGAAATGAAGTTCAACACGAGTTTCATTTGGCACTATGATCTGGCTGGGATCATTGCAGAGATGAGATCCAAAAACAAGAGCTCACCTTATGCTCACGTGAAACGAATCTTGTAATGGTTGTCTTTAACTTCTATCTTTTAAAAATAGACCCCATAGCCCAATGGAAGCATAAGTGAGATTCAACAATTTCATTCAAAAGAATACAAACAACTCGGTTATATTCTTTCTAACTAGCCTAAAATCTTGAAAACTCAAACAAAGCTAAAACTCACAGAGAGATCCCTCTCTGAAACTGGTAGGGTTACCTCCCAGTTTTGAAGCGGTTGGTTAATGTTACCTTTGATAAGTTTCTTCTTACCTCATAACAACCTCTGGGAATTTACAGAGTGATAACATAAATGGTGACTCCACTGGGGAAGAACTGAAACAAACTTTCCACCCCTTGTTTTCTTTCCCCTATAACAAAGACGACTATATTTCTAGAAAAAATGCAAACCCTAATCTTTACCTAGAAATAATGTTCAGAGGTTGTTAAAGTTTGTGTATAAATAACCAAAATTTCCAAAGGTAGAATAAAATCAACAGTTCTCGCTCCCAAAAGAATTTTACCAGATCTCATCTTGACCCTGAACCTGCGATAGTAATAGATAATCCTGAAAGACTACTCAGGAAGAAAAGCACTGCAGAAATTTCGAGGAGTAACAACCCACTTCCGAGGTCTTTTTCCATCCCAGAAAAGTTAGTTGTTCTTCCAGACCTTGAGTCTAAGATACCCTTTCGAACGAGTCTTTTCAAGTCAAAATCTGACAGCTGTGCAAGTGAAATGGTCTTAGACTAAACCGTTTTTTAGCCCATGACCCTTGAGATACTTTCTCCTACAGGTGAAGTTGAGCAACGTTTTCACTCCAAGATTGATAAGCTCGAAGACCTAGTCGCAAATCTTGGTCAGGCCTTAGACAAGCTCCATCCTCAGCAGTCCGTCAAACTTCCCATTTTAACCTAAACTTACACTAGGTCACTCCATTCCTCCAATCCCTTTGTCCTCTATATCTTCAGGCATTTCTTCTTCTGTCACACAGGTTGTTGTTCAACCTCTTCCACCAATCACGGTGTCAAGATATGCTCCGTTGGTATTGGTTGCTCCTTTACATGACATGCCCCAAGATTATCAAACTAGACTTCCACAGTTCGACAATACCAACCCCTTGAATGCACAACAACATGTTGACAAAATGAATGATTACTTTGACCTGCAAGAAGTAGACGAAGCTGATGTGCAGATGAGATTATTTTCACAAAGCCTAACTGGAGAGGTGAAAAAGTGGTTCAAAACTTTACGTGTTGCTACCATTACTGACATTACTATTTTCCATCAAACTTTCCTAGATCGGTGGGAGGTAAAGAAAAATCCTCTCCAAATTCTGTCGGAGTATGAGAACATCAAAAGGAACCAAGGAGAGACAGTGCAGGATTACTGCACTCGTTTCAACAATCTATACAATGTTGTCCCGACTGAAATCAAACCACCACAAGGTTTAGCATTAATAAAGTTTCCTGATGGTTTTGACGCTGACATGTCATATCAATTAAGGGAAAGAAATGCAGCAACTCTGGAAGACATGAAAAAAAGTGTCATCAGTATAGAAGAAAATCTTTTGGCCAGAAGGGCCACGTAGAGAACATAAAAGAGGGTCATCATTAAGGAAGAACCTTCTACTTCCTCATCTAATGCCAAACTAGATTCTCTAGCCAGAGCTATGAAGAAAATGACGGAGAGACTTACCATAACTGACAGGAACCCACCTAGGGAGAACCAAGCTACCCCTCAAATCAGAAACCCGAACTTTAGGAGAAATCCATCTCAGATTAGACAAAGAGATCCTAGGGATCAACGGGAATAAAGGGGACCTAAGCAGCAGATTAGACCACCTCTCCAAAAAAACTATGTTGATGATGGGGAGGAAGTCATTGAGGAGTTTGATGATGCTCATATAAATCTAATGGGTGATCATGATCACGATCATGAGTCTATTTTCCTCACCCAAGAATAACATGAAATCTTTCTCCTTTCGGAAACATAGGTGAATGAGGAAGCTGAGAAAATAGAACAACAAGCCTTTGAGAATGCTATAATGGAGGTTCACATGCAATATAACTTGAGGAGTAAGAAGACTAACGAGAATTCTCCGAAGAAGGCTGCTGAAATCAAGAAAACCTTAGAAAATCCTCCCAAGAAATCCCTTGGGCCTAAGGACATTGAATCTCTTGTGCAAAAAACTCCATAAATTCTTAGGAGAACAAGTCAGACATAAGTTTCATCAACCATTCAAACAATTGCACCTGTCCACAAAGTCTCTGTTGATAAATCAGAAGTATAGAGTTTAAACAAAACCACCTCTTTTTTCAGCCTTGAAGGGGAACTAGCAAAATTGAAGATTCCCATTCCCCTCTCTGAGTTGATGAATAAGAATGCTTATAGGTCTCAGGTGATAAAAGCTTTAAGTATCGAACCCGATATGGGTACCAAAGCCTTGAATGTTGGATATGTACTCCACTCTGTCATAATAAACCTTGCTGATGACCAACCTGAGCTCCTGTTTGGTCCTGAAGTTGACGGTCAAACTGATAATGGCGTTGTGGCCCCTTTTTACATCAGCCTAAATATCCATGATCTGATATTGCACAATGCTATGCTAGATTCGGGTGCTTCTCACAACGTAATGCCCAAAGCCATGATGTAAAAGTTGGGACTTGAGGTCACCAGACATTACAAAGATTTGCTTTCTTTCGACTCTAGCAAGGTCAAATGTATAAGCCTGATTAAAGACTTATGTATCACCTTGGCTCCAATCTCGGCAAAAAGTTTGGTGATGGACATCATTGTGGTAGACATTCCCCCCAAGTATGGTATATTGCTATCAAGGTCTTGGGGATATAAATTGAGAGGAACCCTGCAGCTAGATATGTCCTACGCCACCATTCCAGTTTTCGGTCAACAAAGAAGACTTTACAGAGAAACACTGATGAAGTATATGGTCAGTAGTCAGAAAAAGCCACACAATTACCCACTATATTCCACACACTCTGACCTGGATTCTTTTATTCTATATAATGATGGTGATCTTGAAGAACAGATCACACAACTGAAAGATGATGCACCTAATCCAAAGGACGATAAAGCAATTGTCGAAGTAAGAAACCCCATGGTTGAGGAAAATGAGGTATTGCCAGCAGACTGCTGGAGCATGGACTTTGATGGTGTTGTGAGTAAAGAAGGAGATGGAGCTGGAGTGTGGATGCATAACCACAGATCAAAGTACTCCAAGAATCTTTCCTATAAACTGAACTTCCAATGTACTAACAACATAACCGAGTACGAGGCTTTAATGCTTGGCCTGAAATTATTGAAGAAAGTTGGTGCTAAGCAAATAATGGTAAGGGGTGATTCTGAATTAATTATCAAGAAAATCAAAGGTGAGTATGTAGCAAAACATCCCAGACTTAGAGCCTATAGAAATGTTGTTTTAGATGCTCTCCAATGCTTTACCGAGGTTGATTTGCAGGTGATGCCTAGAGAACACAATATAATCACAAATGGATTGGCTACGTCAACAACTACCTGTAAAATCCCTTTTCGTCTTAATCACAAGTACACAGTGGAGGTGAAGTAAAAACCCACCATTCCCGACAACATCAGATATTGGCAGGTATTTGGAAATGAAGATCAAATTGAAGATTTCCTGCAATGTAAAAATGATTTCGAATGTACAAACATAGATTTAGAACATGATGAAGAATTTGTAAATAAATATGTTTTTGAGAATGGTAGTGTAAATGCAATAGTTGTTGAAGAAATCAGTGAAAATGATGTACATTCTGATATCCTGCAGTTGAAAAATAATGTGTTACCTAGAAGGTTAGTTCCATTGGAAGACTTGTTTGATTTTAACAATGTAGCCAAAAAACCAAAAATTGAAGCTAGCGGTAAAGAGGTTGAAGACTGTAACATAGGAACAGAAGAAAACCCTAAAATAATAAAACTGTCTAAATCATTGCCACCGGAGCAAAAAAGCAAATACATTGAACTTTTTAAGGAATATATAGATGTTTTTGCCTGGGGCTACGAGGACTTAAAATCCTATGACACAAGTATCATACAACACCAAATTCCCATAAAAGAAAAACACAAACCTTTCAGACAAAAACTCAGGAGAATTAATCCTAAGTTGCTTCCCTGATAGAGAAAGAAATCAAAAAGATGTATGATGCCAAGATTATAGTCACCTTGAGATTTTCTAAATGGGTTTCTAAATTAGTTCCAACCAAGAAGAAAACAGGCGAGATCAGACTTTGTATAGACTTCAGAAATCTAAACAAAGTCTCACTCAAAGACAATTACCCTTTACCCAAAATGGACCATATTCTACAAAAGGTGGTCAGATCTAGTAGGATCTCCTTACTAGATGGTTTCTCTGGTTACAACCAAGTTCTGGTCCATCCAGAAGATCAAGAGAAGACAACTTTTACCACACCCTGGGGAACCTTCATGTATGTGAAGATGCCTTTTGGTCTGATGAACGCTGGGGCTACTTTCCAAAGAGTAATGGATATTGCCTTTGTGGATGAGACTGGGAGATTTATAGTCATTATCTGGATGATGTAACTGTTTACTCCAAATCCGACGAAGAACATTTGCTCCACCTCAGATGTGTGTTTGAGAAGTGCAGGAAATTTGGGATTTCATTGAATCCTAAGAAAAGACTTTTCGGGTTAGAGGAAGGCAAACTACTGGGACACATAATCTCAAAAGACATAATTAAAATAGATCCCAGCAGGATAGAAGCTATCCAGAAGGTGGAACACCCTAGGAACATCAAAGAACTGCAATCTTTCATTGGCAAAATAAATTTCCTTAGAAGATTCATACCAAACTTGGTCGAGCTTCTCAGGAATATTACCAATATGCTGAAAAAGGACACTAAAATCAAATGGAACGCCGAGTCCAAATAGTCATTTGAGCAGGTGAAACATGCTCTCACCCAAGCCCCAGTTATGATTAGCCTAGACTATACCAAAGACTTTTATCTTTTCTCTTTCGCATTTGAGCATACTATAGCAGCAATATTGTTGCAGAAAAACAATGAAGGGTATGAGAAACCCATAGACTTTTTCAACAAAGCTTTAAGAGATGCAACGTTGAATTATAATATTATGGAGAAACAAGCCTTCACCCTGGTAAAGGATATAAAATATTTTAGGGTCTATATTCTCCACTCTCACACAATTGCATACATCCCAAACACAGTGGTTAAAGATATTCTGACCTAGGATAATCCGGATGGCAGAAGAGGAAAATGGATTGCGGTCATTCTGGAATACGACATTGAAATAAAACCTACTAAACTGATCAAAGGACAGGGTTTGGACAAACTGATGGCTGAGTCTAATTTTCATGCTTTAGATATTAACTTTTTGGTTGTAGTAGACAGACCAGAAGAGAAGGCGACTCCAAACATAAAAGAGGCATTCTTAAATTCCCCTTGGTACGTAGACCTCATTTTTGTACTCCACAATTTACAGGCTCCTCCAGGTTTGACTAAGACCAAAGATAGGTTTATTAAATTGAAAGCATTAAAATTTTGTATTCTGGAAGGCAATCTCTATTGGAAAGATCCTGGTGGTATCTTGCTTAATTGCTTCTTAAAAGATGAAGCTGACAAAGTTCTTCAAGATTTTCATGTAGGAGACTGTGGTGGGCACCTGAGCTGGAAGACCACCGCTAACAAGATTCTCAGAGCTGGCTTTTACTGGCCTACTCTGTTTGCTAACTTTTATTAGAAGGTTACTTCTTGCCACTAGTGTCAGATTTTTGAAGGCAAAAGGAAGCTTCTGCCACTCCTAATGAAACCCATCTCTGTTGAATCTCCTTTCCAACAGTGGGGGCTAGACTTCATTGGTGAAATACATCCTCCATCTTCGGGCCAACATAAATGGATCCTCACGACCACAGACTACTTCACTAAGTGGATCGAGGTTGTACCATGCAGGCAAGCTACTGACTCTGTCATCATCAAGTTTTTAGAAACTAACATTTTGTCTTGTTTTGGATGCCCCAGAAAAATTATAACTGATAATGCAACGAATTTCAGATTCAAAAAGCTCATATATTTTTGTAATCAATATCATATTACTTTGGGACACTCGACGACTTATTACCCACAGGGAAATGGGCTAGCTGAGTCTTCTAACAAAAGTCTGGTGAACATTCTCAGAAAGACACTGCAGGAAAACAAGAAATCATGGCATAACAAGTTGGTTTTCTCACTCTGGGCTGACAGAATTAGCACCAAAAGATCGATTGGTATGTCTCCATACCAGTTGGTGTATGGCATCGAGGTAGTTTTTCCCCTTTAATTAGGAGTTCCTGTCATGAAACTGTTGTAGGAAACACAAGAAGAACCAAACGATGTCCAACGAAGAATAAATCAAATGATCCACCTAATGCAATCCAGAGAAGAAGTTTACAACATAACTCAAGTGATCCAAGAAAATATTAAAAATATTTATGACAAGAGAACCAAAGAGGATAACTTTGAATTGGGTGATCTAGTTTTGAAGTGGGATTCCAAAAATGAAGATAAAGTTAAACATGGAAAGTTCGATAGCTTGTGGAAGGGTCCTTACTGTTGATACTGAGAGGGGGGTGAATCAGTATCAAGTACAATTTAAAACCTTTTTCAGCTTATACTTAAACCATTCAACTATATCCAATGAGCAATGAACAATAGTATAAGAGTTACACCAATACACCACAACACACCATGCACAATATATGAGAAATACTCAATAGTTATTGTTCAAGGGAAGTAATGACTTCCAAAGGTAGCTACAACTTCCAAATGTAAAGGGAGGGATAAACCTCC
>ML803715.1:68185-80305 GCA_009831015.1 Picea engelmannii
CTTCCTTCCACCCAAGAATATATGAGAGATAATAAAACTTTACATTAAATCATCACCATCAACCAATCATCACATAGAACTTGATAATGCTTCCTGAGACTTCTTCAATTTATGCAATTATTCAATTCTTGGAGTACTCTGATCTTGTATATAATATTACTCAATGTATTCTCTGAAACTCCTCCAAGTTTCACTCCTTGAATCTTCCCCAAAAAGAAATTATAGAAAGAATGGTAGACTTTATTCAATTCTGGTTTATTCAAGAGACCGAACTTGTACAGAATTCCTCGCGCTCAATATTTAATATCCGAT
This sequence comes from Picea engelmannii, assembly GCA_009831015.1. Lineage (NCBI taxonomy): Eukaryota > Viridiplantae > Streptophyta > Pinopsida > Pinales > Pinaceae > Picea > Picea engelmannii. Next base: position 68,498 of record ML803715.1, read on the forward strand.
TTTGAAAATCACACACAAGAAACTAAAATCCGTACTCTTTCCAATGAAATTTGTCCCACATAATTTGGATTCTCGATGAAGAAGTTATGACTATTTTACCCGAAACACATGTTTATTGACTAGCTTCAGGACTGGTCACAAACCCTATCTTCCACAGAGTGTATCTCCATAATTATAGCGAATCAAGAGCTTAAATTTTTACCAGAGGTACCTTGATATGTCTTCTCAATACCATATCTATTTCACCATCTGAATCGTTCTATTAAAAAAGTTATATCAAAAATGGTAAGATGACCTGAAAATAACATACCTAAGAACACATCATCAAAAGACTTCATCCTCCCTTGAAATCCGACCTTCTTTACTTCTTATTTCCTTTGAAATTCAACTTGTATCAAAATGAATGTATAATGATGTTTATTTATACCATTTATGTCACTTCATTTTAACATTAGGGCTGATCTGACACTTTCTTATTTTGTAATTCTTTTCTTTAATTATCTTCAGGGCCTACATGTACTTCCTTCTTCAATTCACTTTGTCATCTTCAAAAATTCATTTCTCCTCAACCATGAGGATCCACGTGACGTGCCACATACCATCGGAAACAACATGATGTATACTATCCATTCATGGGTGTTGTATATGCATGTGCATTGTCCTTCAAGTCCAAATACCTTTATCAATCTTGCAGTCCAAAACCCATGACTAGGGTTGACATCAATGACAACAACTAATCTTCCAACACTTACACCATTCTAGATTTTAGAGGAAATAATGCTTTTATACTTTCTCACAGTGATGGATCAGACCTGTCAGGGGGAACTATAAATGGCAGGATGTTGAAGCATTACTTGCCACCTCAGTAGAGAGATCACCTTTCCATTCCATTGTACATATCATTTATTTTACGAGTTGTTTTAGGTACAAGTGTTTTTGTTCAAATATTTGAATCCCGCAGAGAAGGCCCTAAGACACTGAAGATGTCATCAAATTTCTGAAATAAAGCAAGTCGAATAACAGAAGAAGCTCTAGAAGAATTTTTCCAGGACAAAAAAAAATAGGATTCTTGGCATCTCGCAAGGAGGATACCATCCCCAGGTGGAGCCACTGTTATAACCCTATAATTATATAGGATCAACTATTGATTGTAATTTTTGTCCCTTTAGTGTTTTTGACTTGCAGATGGTGCTGCATTCTAAAATAAAAATGAAAAAAAATGAAAGAGGGCAAAGAAAATGGATCAAAGCCCCATGAAATGACAATGACTTGATCCATACAGTTTAAACATGGTCAAATCTTTTGAATTTAAGTACCTAGGATTAGTGAATAAGCTTGGCTAAATTGTCTAACGTTAACTAAGTAATCAGGTTAGTTAGTGAATAATTTTGACCAAACAGTCTAATCTTGGTCAAATAGCCCCTAGGTAGAGTATTTTCTTAGCCCAACAGTTTAAGCTGGGCTAAGGGCGCGAAGGAGTAGGTTAGGACATAGGTTAGTTGGTTTCTTTTTAATAAAATGTGTAAGATGATCGATGGAAAGTGAAGGATTTTGATAATGAAATGTTTTTCTAACCCCATGCCGATAAAAAGAAAAAGAAGCTGTGTGAAAATCCCACAAAAATTCTTTTATCCTAAGTTCTGCATCAAATATTAAATTGCACCCTGGAGACTAAAGAACGGGAACAGTTCTACAACTAAGTTTTTGGCACTCAGATCTACGGTCCACAGAATATTCTGGACCCCCCCAATCGTTCGACCTTTAATGGAGGGGGGTGGGGGTCCGAAAAGATATTTAAAAGGCACGTTCAAATCTATGGTCATCCCATCTGCGCATAATTGGATGATCCACAGGATATTCTGGACCCCCCTGACCATTCTACCTTTAACGGTGGGGGGGGGGGTTCGACATGGTGTTTAAAGTACGCGCTTAAATCAGCGACAAATTCAGATTCACCCAGATCAATGGTCAAGCAAATGATCCTAGACTCCCCTGACCTTTCGACCTTTAACGGTGAGCGGGGGGGGGTGTAGAATGAAGTAAAGTCCAGGTGGGCCCCATCCCAACGTGGCATCACCCCATTGCATCCTAATTCCCCTTCTCCAAACATTTGAAGCCTACCATTTGTCTAACTCACCAGTTCCATCCTGAGGTGTCGCATCCCTCAACCACCCTTTGCAAGTTCCATGTCATGACCCTGTCATCACGTCCCATCCTCTTAACCGTTACAGGTCATATCTTGTCCGTTCATCTCCCAATCTCCTTTATGCATGTCAATCATTTTCATACGTCAGATGTCCTTCACCTCACCCTCTCACGCTCTAAACGACCCGTTGGCCATTTATGACTGGCCACATACCCGTTGTTCATTTGACATGTCCTTCTTCACCCAACAGATACCCGTTCACTCAAATTCAACCCCGTTTCGGCCAGTTCCCATTCCACTCACACTCCCTACGCATCAGAGACTCATTTTCTTTCGCCTCTGCAACATCTCATCCAACTAGAGTTTTTCGCCTACTAACGTGTGTTCAGTGTGCAGGTACTGGAGGAAATCAATGGCACCCAAAAGTAAAAAATCAAATGCAGAAGAAAATCCTTTTCTCCCACCTTCTGTTGATCTCAACCGGATCCCATTAGTAGACAAAGACTATCTAATCTCAGAAACCAAGTCATAATTTGACTTTGTTGAGCTGCAGTCATGGCTCAGAGACACCTTCATCGATTAGAGCAATGAAATCGGGCTTTGGTAGTCAAATCTCCCGCTGTATCTTTTTCCTAGAGTCTATCATTTTCTTGAATTCACCCTCAAGTGCCAAGAACACTACCTCCCTGATTAGAGAGACATTGTATCTTCGTCTGGAGAAACCCTTTTCCTTATTTCACCCGTTGCTATCGATCATATGATGCAAGTACCCAAAGTCGAACCCCGTTCTCCCCTCACAATTGAAATTATGACAAAACTGTATCAGAACCTAATGTTTCCCCAAAGAGCACAAATCTTCAAGTTGTTCCTTCCACAAGATGCCCAATTCCCCAAGAAGAATCCTCCCTATCACTCGTCCATATTTTTTGAAAAGGGAAATCAGATTATCTCGACATTGTGTTGTTTGCTCAGTTATTTCTCAGACGAATGGTTGGATGAACCTATCTTAGGTTTCCTGTCCATTTTCTCCGTTGAAGAGAAAGTGGCCACCCATTTCGACTACAACGGTTTCTTGGCCGAGAACTTGCACGACCAACTGGAAAATTTCCCTACAAAAGGCATGTTCTAGTATTCTTCAATACTGGTCTACATGTTCATATTCTATCAAGCGGACAAATTTTCCTTTCACATGCAGAAGATGGAAAAGGAAGGAAAACCTGAAGCAGTCACTTTATGGACGTCGCTTCTTAGAAGAAGCTCAACTGAGTTCACTTTCAAACAATTCATCAAGATTTTCTATCATCCAGTAGTAGGCATGCTCAATGGAAGACCAGAGTTGAGGATAAACAAGGAGATCCAAAGGGTTCTACACCTTTCAAATCTCGCAAAGACTGGGGACTGGTTCTTATACCAGAATCATACAAAAATCAGAGTGTACGGGTGTGAATTGGCTTCATATAAACTGCCTAATTATGTACCGGTCCGAATATTTGCACTAGAATATATTCGTCAGATGATAAATTCAGATGAAATTCATTTTGTGTCTTTGAAGAAAAAACAAAAGATGAGGATTAAAGGGAAAATTGGACAGTTTATTTGCAACAATCGAGCTGTTAGAGAAGAGGCAGATAAACTATTGTAGGAAATGAATTTCAGCACCAGTTTCATTTGGCACTATGATCCAGCTGGACTCATTGTAGGGATGAGATCCAAAAACAAGAGCTCAACTTATGCTCATGTCCTCAAACCAGAAATTGAAAAGTATATGAACCAAACAGAGTGGGAGGCAAACACTCTAATAATCAATGAACAACAGGAATTTCCTTCGGTCTCTTTTTCACAGACTCCTACTCCTCAGATACCCAAGGAAAAAAGGCCAAGAAAGGATGATTCACCTTCAATCACTGAGGTATCAACAAAATATTTTAAGGTCTACAACAGGAAACCCAAAACCACTCATGCTACTCACATGGCTGGTGAGGAAGAGCCCTACTCTGCCATAGTGATTGAAAGAATATAACAGGTGGTGTCCACTTCTTCTTCAAAGAAGCATACATAAATAGTTGTGACCACCCAAACTCCACAAGGATCTGCACCTGTAAGCATTTTTGAGAAATATGATATGATTAAAAAGAAGAACCAGATGCTGACTAATAGCACCTACTCCCTGTTCTGGAATTAAACCTCCACAACACAACACAGACTATTGTCAACCTTTGATACAGAGAAAGGAAGAATGCATCTGGCATTCCTGCAAGTACAAGTGCCTCACCCCAAAGAGATCACTGACTACAAGAGGTCAACTATTGTTTTTGACACTAAACATGTCCATTTAGTTGACCAGATGGATTTGCACAGACAGACTGGAGAAATGGTCTTCTCCACATTGGAACATGCTTCCTCTACTGCAACTAAGTTACATGTATCTTTAAGCAATGTTCAGACCCAATTGAAGTTGGAAAAGATATCCTCTTTTGCAAAAGACAACAGAGTAAAATCCTTAGATGAGTTAGTGCTCAAGATCGGGTACGATCCCTCAAATGTAAAAGCAGCCGAGGAGATGATAAAGAAAAAGAATGATGACATTGCATCTCTAAGAAAACAACTAAAATTGCCACCAACAGAAGATTCACAAGACAAAGAGATAGCCGAGGCAAAAAATGAGAAAGAATAATTGTTGAAACTTATCATGCAGCAGAAGGCACAGCTCAGGGAAATGTTGGCAGAGTTGGAAAAGTTATTGAAAGAGAAGGAACAATTGACCCTGATGGAAGTCATTCCATTGAGTGCAATTTCCATAGCAGAATTCAATACAACAACTATGCCAACAACCACTACTGCAGAAATTCCATTAGCAACCCCATTGACAACACTGGAAAAAATTGTGGAGCTAGCAAAGTCCATGGAGGAAATGAATTTGCAAGAAATAGAGATTAATAGGTTGAAAAGGGAGGTCAAAAATCTCCAGGAGCTCAAATCTTCTTTCCAAACAAGATATAATGTTGAGAGACAGGCAACAGATAAGCTTAAGCAAGAAATACAATAGCTCCAGAAACAAACAGTGGCAGGAAAGACATTAGTAGAGGCTAAGGAAAATATCTGGACAGATATGTCTAATTCCATAAACGAGATTTGGCCCATGGTGCAAATCATGTTTGAACAACATGATCTGGTTTTAAAGAGCCGACAAGCCATTGAAAAGATAAGAAAAGAATTGGATGAAATGCCCTAGGCAGCCAACGAGATCATCAAGTTTCTGAACTCAAAAAACAAAGAAGAGCTTGAAGAATGGAAAGTTGAAGATAGAACAGAGACTATCCTTGAAGTAAAAAGAGTGTTGACTAAAAGAGGATTAATGTTGCAGTTGGAGGAAAAGGCTCAGAACATGGACATTGGAGTTGAGAGATTTTTTAGCAAAATTGAAGCCTTACAGAAAAAGGGTCTTCCCGATCTACGGGTCTTGAATGATAAATTAATGACTTTGTCCAATTACAAGAAAAATATCGCTACCATGGCAAAAGACAGTTCCAGGTTTTCAGGAATACAAGGCAACATCACGGGAAAAGAATTCTTGGAGACTCTACAACATGACCTCAGTATACAACATGAAATCAAATACATTTTCCTCATCAAGACGACTTTTGCTAAGTGCGCCGAGATGGACGAAGTCTACCGCCGGCTGTTGAAAGTTACCATCCCAAGCCCACAAAGATGGGGCGAGCTGTGCGAATTGATCAAGTAAAGGTAAAGCCTCATCCAGCTCAGCGTCCAACATAGTCGAAGTCATCTGAATTACTTACCAATGGTCTTCCCCGAAATTAGCATGAAAGATTTGACACATCGTCATCAATTACTACATTTATTCATTTTGTTAGTTAGTTAGTTAGACTCAAACTCCATCACGTCCTGATCATTAATGACAGGGTCGTTTTAACTTTTATTATAAATATTTCCAACTTAGAAGTATCGAGGGTTGTTGATCTTTATGCTCGAGCAAGCTCTAGTTACTGTAATTTTTATCAAGAAGTTATTCCAATAATACAAAGAGAATTTTCACAGGATTCCTGTGTGTCAATTGTTGGTGAAGTTCCCTCTGTCTGCGTACAAGTTTTTCCTTCTTAGATATCATATTGTCTTTCTAAATCTAATCTTTAAAGGAAGTTAAAGTTGCATAATTTACCATTGTGTACTCTGTTCTTAATCTTTTATAGATTTAAATGTTTTTCCTCTGATGTTATAACAAAGAAATTCTTAAATGCTTTTTTGTTTTAACTGATATCTCACCTTTTCAGCAATACACCATTTTTATTCCTAAAGAATCCAACATTAGCACTATCTCTCCCTATGAAACAAATCTTGTAACGATTGTCTTTAACATCTATCTTATAAAAAAAGACCCCATAGCCCAATGGAAGCGTAAGTGATATTCAACCATTTCATTAAAAAAAAATACAAACAACTCGGTAATATTCTTTCTAACTAGCCTAAAATTTTGAAAACTCAAACAAAGCTAAAACTCATAGAGATATCCCTCTCTGAAACTGGTAGAGCTCGCTCCCAGTTTCAAAGCGGTTGGTTAAGGTTACCTCTGATAAGTTTCTTCTTTCCTCATAACAACCTCTGGGAATTTACAGAGTGATAACACAATGCATTAAATCCATGCACTCAAGCATAAATAAACACAGCTAAGCATTCATCATGCAAGCTCACTGCTTGCACCTTTTCCATTTCACTCATACAGATGGACATATCAAATTTCTGGATCCTTCTCCCAAGTATATTTCAATCATTCTTATGATAAGTATAACAGAGGCACTCAATACAGAGATTCCCTCTCAGTTGAGAGCTTGCAATCATATTAATATTTTAAGCATGTATGCATATATTTGTATATATGTAGGTGCATTGCTTGCACCTCTCTACCTCATCCATTCACATTGATATTTTTGTTTTAATATTAGTGTTCTTTAGCGATAGGTTACAATCAATCATATGACCAGTATCACAATCATAATTCATATTGATGTTTCCCTCTATTCGTGGAAATAACCAACGAGGGTCACCTTTTCCCTTTCTACTGTAAAACCTTCCATAATTCAAAATTCAAATAGGTATTTATTGCATCACTCATGGTAGTAGGATAACCATTTCTAGTCTATTCTTCATGCCTTAGTTCACTCTTGGTCAACATATCTCTATAGGGAAATCTTTTCCTAAACTCCCTCTTATGGCTATCTGAGTGTACCAAGCCATATATGTATGGCTACCATCCACCTCTAAATGCCAACTTGACCCATTGGTCATCTAGAAGTGTCCCAAAACTTCCTCTACCACATCCATGATCAACATTTCATTAATTCCTCCCACCTTATCCTCATAAGGCACTATGTACTCAACATCATCAACCTTTTACTTATGTTTCCATAGTCAGATCATCATTAACAATATGATCTATGCCATCATCATATTTTTCACTCAATGATAGACTATAATAAGTATATATGAATGTCATATGCATGTTCTATCTTTGCGATATGCATTTCAACATATCTTCGTGCACCAAGCATTATACCCCTCTTCATAGTCCCACTTTTGTAGGACTGGCTATCATTTACTGAAAGAAATGATAGGATTCTTATGCCACATTCTAGCATGATTCAATCTCATTGGTTAAAATCCCAACTGCATTTTAATCTGCACCCTTCTCCTCGAGGAATTTATGTAGATAATTTACATATGAAAGTAATACTCTCGACAGACTCATCTTAGCCTTGGTAAACTAGTTATATGATTGTTCCCCAGCCCATCCAGGCATGTGTTTGAATCATGCTCTGCTAGACAGGGTAGGGAAGGGTGTCATCTCCCTTAATTTTTTCTAAGAAAGAAAAAAATATAATCACTTGAATCTTTCGTAAGCCCAAGCAGGCCATGTGTTGTTGCCCACTCTAATACCAATTTGTAACACACCCAACCTCTTAAGTACCTTTTTAAGCGGTGAGGCATCAAAATTTCGCTTTCCTCCATCATCTCGAATCCTCTTCCCAAGATCTCCATCACCTTCTACCCATCAAGAGCTTTCCAACGACTATTACCATGCTTAAATTCGAGCCCTAGATTGGAAGTTATGCCCTTCTGAATCTCTTCGGGCATCATCGGTCAAAGGCCATGTGGCACCCATGTGGGTTCGTCTCATTCGTACCATTCCACTTGGTATGGACTTGACCATGGTTGTCATCCCTTAACGATGACATGGTCACTTGAGAGGTGTTTATAGGGGATGTTCCCCGCACCTTCGCAATCACTGGGCATTTGGCCCTTCATCCTTCCTATCTATGTCTAAACCATTCATGGAGTTCCAAAGTCCTACCACATAGCTTTGGACTTCAACCCTTTTTGGAGCATACATTCTAACATCCCTGTTGTGTCCTTTTCGTTGCTTGAATGAGAAAAATAGGGGCACTTGCAAGTCTAGTTGGGTCTGATAGAAAGGACATGGGTTAGTGTATGAATCAAACAATTCAATCACATGAAATAAATAAACAACTAAGCTAACAACAAATAAAGAAATAACTAAAGAAATAAAACTCAAATGCATGAGGGAATTAGAACCAAAACTAATCAAACAAATGACCAATAATCATGCCACCAATGGAGAAGTATATTAGTGGGCAAACACCGTAGAGAAAGGGGGACTTGTGGATCCCATCTTCCTCCTTGGGAGGGCTCTTGAGTCCCCTATGTGAGATCTCTTCTTACAAATGGTAAACTAGAAATCAAATGGCGAAGAAATCCAAGCTTATTCCCTCAAGAGGTGAGGTGAATAGCTTAATGAGATGATGCTAATATGCTCCAATAAGAAAAGAGGTTTCTTGTAGGATAATAGAGGCATCATAACAATACAATGAGATTCTTGAATTATAAATGCACCCATGGCATCCTTTTATAGCTTCCCTTTGAGGTAATATCCAACCGATCTTTAGTGTGAACAAGGGGCTCTTTAGGGCACCCTTAGGTCTCTGACCAGCCCCCCACTCGGATTCATCTCAAATTTGAGGGTCAATTCAAGTTGGGAGCTAGTCCAGAAGTGGGTGAGGGGCCAACAAGAACCATAAATGCTCCGTTCACAGAAGTGCATGGATTTTATCATACACAGTCGCACATCGGGCACATGTGTGCTCTTCTGGCTTCTTTGGCCCGCGCACGTGCGCACACTTCCTTTAGTGTTTCAATGCATGTCAATTTTTTAACCAGTTGTATAGTTTGTGCCTTTTGGAAATGCATTTTTTGGGTTGCAAGTGGACTAATAGGTGTTTGGATATGTTTTATTCCTGTAAACATTTGTGGACAAAATTCCAGTGATAACAGATGCCCCCTGATGTGTGAGGTTAGGAGCATACGTATAGCTGAATACATCAATGCTTATTCTACTGAGAGTACCATTGTAAGGAAGAGTGTTGATAGGAACTACAAGAGCGATTCGTCGAAGGGAGAGGGGAACCTATGGGACCCAAACCTTTCTCAAGGTAGGGGAAAATAAAATCTATATACAAACAAGGTGGGCATGCCCTGTTCGAGTTAATTCACACACACCTAGGATTTATTTTTCCTAAGGTTTTTATTTGTTTACTAGTCATAATTAGTCATTATCCAGTCTCCTATATTTTAGGAGAGAATATTCCACCTGGAGAATATTCTCTTTCAGTTCACACTTCAGTTTAACTAGTTGAGTTGAGTTTAGATTTTGCATTGGGATCATCACCATGATAATTTGACCTTGCCTTGGTATCATAACCAAAGTGGTGCATTAGCCTTGATTCCTTGAGTTAACTCCTCACTACTTTCTGTTCAGTCAGTTAACTGAAGACTAGTTGACTAGTTAACTCAACTAGGTGGCAGTTCACTCCCGTAACTGCCTCAGAGACTAGAATAGGTGGTAGTTCACTCTCGTAACTACTGGTGTGTGTCTATATCACTCTAGACCACCACTATCGCGACTTGGTTCACCTCAAGTCGAACTCATTGAGTTATACAGAGTATATCATGTGTAAATTATTCATTATTCACAACGGTTAATGAGAGTTCTTTCCATTCTTTCTCTCCTTCTCCTTATTTTTCCAATTCTCTCTACAAATGTGTGTCTTATTATTTAGATAGATCTATTATGTGTAGGTTCAACACATTTACGTGGTATTAAAGCTGTCGGACTGCTAAGAAAAAGCTACACCAAAATTTTTTGCAGGTACGAAAGATTGAAGACAGCAGAAAGATGGAATTCCAAAAAGAATTCATTCTTACACCTTACAACTATTTTGCATGGAAGGAGAAAATAGCCATACATCTTCGATCCAAAGGGTTGTATAGGTTAACCATGAATACAAATACAGAGCCAGCATCATCCATAGAAAAATCCAAGTACTTAAATCACATGGATGAGGCACTCGGAACAATTTGAAGTCTTATTTCTCCCGATCTCCTTTTTCACGTATCTTCTTGTAAGACTCCCAATGAAGCCTAGAAAATCTTGGAAGGGATCTTTGGAAAATAGGATGAGATGAGGGGACACATGTTGGAGGTGGAGCTGCTCACATTGGATCCAAAACGCTTCGACAATATCCAAGATTTATTTACAAAATTAAAGGATTTATTGTCGCAACTCAAAGCTTGCGGGGTTGATAAATCGGCGGAGGAGAAACAAATGGTTCTCACCATTCTCTCCAAGATTGGACCTGAATTCTTTGTATTCGTATCCACATTCCATACTTTCAGATTCACCTCTGGAGCCACTTGGAAGATGCCTTCTCTTGAGGACTTTATCGAATCCCTAACACAAGAGCAAACCAAGCTCATCAACATGGACACAATCAAAGGCCCAAGGGCACATGCACTCACTGTGCACGATGTCAACCACAAATATCATAAATCTAAAGATGAATATAAGCGGAAATCTCATGCGCATACGAAGAAGGAAGGGTACACAAAACCCTTCACCGATGCCTTCAGATCCAAAGGATAAAAGGGAAGAAAATGAGAGAAATGCACATACTGTCACAAAGGATTCCATTCGAAATCCGCATGCATGCAAAAACAAATAGATATGATGTCACAGATACTTCAGCAAAACAACCTTGGATATTTCATCCCCGAGGGTGCAAAGAAGAAGAAGCCAGAAGATCCAAAATCCAAGAAAGGCAATTCTAGCCATGCCTTGATTGCCATCAACTCCTCTCCCGATGCTTGTAAGTTTTAAACCTGTGAAGTAAAGCAATGCATATATATTCTTAAGCAATACAAAAATTAATCAATGGCTCATACACAGAATACACAGAGATCTTTACTGGAAACCCTCAACCGGGAAAACCTTTCTTTTTCATTATATCGAATTTCACCATTCGCCATACAATATATACAATGTTTTTTAGGTATTCTGTAGATACCAAAACCCTAATCCCTTAATCCGGGATTAATTTACAAATCAGCTAAAAATAGCAAAATCCGCTAAAAATAGCAAAAACCGCCCCAAAAAATCGTCAGACACAGTCGTCGTATCTGACGCACCCACACACACACACATGCAAAGAATATAACACATACCCAACATTCTCCCACTTGTTGTTTTCTTTGCATCCAGGGGTCCAGGGGATTATATAGTCAACAATCCAGGG
>ML803715.1:89027-99135 GCA_009831015.1 Picea engelmannii
TCAGTTTGACTAGTTGAGTTGAGTTTAGATGTTGCATTGGGATCATCACCATGCTAATTCGACCTTGCCTTGGTATCATCACCAAAGTGGCACATTAGCCTTGATTCCTTGAGTTAACTCCTCACTACTTTCTGTTCAGTCAGCTAACTGAAGACTAGTTTACTAGTTAACTCAACTAGGTGGCAGTTCACTACCGTAACTGCTTGAGAGACTAGAATAGGTGGCAGTTCACTCCCGTAACTGTTGGTGTGTGTCCAGATCACTCTAGACCACCACTATGGTGACTTGGTTCACCTCAAGTCGAACTCATTGAGTTATACAGAGTATATCATGTGTAAATTATTCATTATTCACAACGGTTAATGAGAATTCTTTCCATTCTTTCTCTCCTTCTTCTTCTTTTTCCAATTCTCTCTGCAAATGTGTGTATTATTGTTTAGCTAGATCTATTATGTGCAGGTTCAACACATTTACATACCCCATTTTCATGTCATGTAACTCAAAAATGTATGATAGTAACTAAAGTTGTATGCTGATGTAGATAACTGTAGTGCCCTCCGGGGCAGTTTGATAATGGCAGATGAAAATTCTGATAGTGAACATACTCTAAGCAAAGGCAAGGATGCATGTGGGAAGTGTCAATGACTCATAGGCATTGATGGACTAACAAATTCAAAGGTCTTTGGCTAGTATAAAACAACTGCAATAGTCTCATAGTAAGACCCATCGTAACATGAGAGTGTGTTGATGTCGAGTGTTATGGGGGTTAATGACAACAAAGAGAAATGATGGTTCTCTCTGTGTCGTCTGAGACTCCTCACTGTAAAGGTAATGAGAGTCAAGACAGTGTCTCCCTTCTGGAAATTATGTTGATGTCGACAAAGAGGGAGACACGACTCCAAGAAGCAAAAGGGCTTCGTGAAATCCACTGGATAGGATCATGCACTGATAAGGAACATGGATGAAGTCAAGATGCCGTGAGATGCAATACTATCCTTGGTTGGGGATATATGTAAAGGGTGAGTGGAAACAACCTGTGAAACTTGATCTAGCATCAGGTGGATGACTAGACATGGTTAAAGTGTGCCATAGGCGTGACAAAGTGGGAAAACGCAGAGATCAGAGGTGCATGGACTATGGTATACTCAGGGTTTGTGGACAATGTCAACATGAGGAGAAGAGAGTGAATGCTCCAACCAAGGACGACATGGGTTGCTTTGACGAAAAAAATAAGGTCGCCAAGGGAGACAACATAAATATATGTAAATGTTGGAAACAAAGGCTCTTTACAATGGATAAATGAATAAATAATAATTTGGGATGAGTGTACAGATACAAAAACGGGTGCCCTAGTGCAAGATGGCTAGGCCTGTGAGGGTGAAAATTGTGTGGAGAACGAGTGGAGGGTGGGGGCCCCATGGGTGAGTTTCTGTATGAGGTAAATGAATGAGGACAATCTATAGATGGGAAAACTGATTGTGGAGGAAATGGAGGGTTAATGATATTGCGGAGGCGCAGTCAAACGTGAACCATGATGAGATAACCTGGGAGTCCATTGGGAAAGCTAGAAAAATGAGGAGAAGGAGTATGCTACTGATTCTCAGAAATGCATAAGACTATCAGGACTCCCATCCCTAGGGGTTGAAAGCAACATGGGTGTCAAAGTGCCAAGGGAGACTATGAATGGGATAACTCATGTGCGGAAGAGTGCTACTGGGTCACAGTACCAAATTGCAACAAAGGTGATAGTACTGCAGAGCTGAATGTGAGGATCCTAAAGGAGAATGTCAGAGGGTGTGATTGGGAGATGCAACTGGTATTAAGAGGGAATGACTACATGCTAGTGTCAATCATATACATGAAGGGTTGTGTTGATTTGTGATGACCATGTACCTGCACACATTAGAACTGAATACCCAATGTGAACAATATCTTAAGATAAAGAACATATAATAGTTATTTGATAATGTTGAACATGAGCATGCGTACCTAGACGTGATGTGAGAAAAACATGCCCCCGGGGCCTGGTATGGATGGTGACCCAGGGAATGTGACTGTGTAGGTGGCGGGATCCTGATCTCGTGGCTGAAGACGGATCGAAAAACAGAGACTCTGAGCTCCTGTAACTGAGCATGAAAGTTTGGAAAAAGGTGCAATATATAGCTGTGGGGCCCAAAATGCCACCTCATTTGTACCTGGGGCCATAGTGAGTTGACGAGAGGTTTTTCGAGGATTTTTGGAGATTACAGGAGTTCGAGCCGACCGATCCAAGATTTGTGAGAGCCAGGTTAGTGGTCTCATCCTCCTGCATAGTAGACAAGGTTTTTTCTACTGCCACGACGATGTACTTATGTCCATTGCTAGATGGGGATTGAAAAGTCATGAAGTCTATGCCCCATTTGCAAAAGGGGCCGACAGTGATGACTGGATGTAGAAGAGAAGGTCGTGCTCATGCTTTGTTTTCATAAAGCTAGAATTTGTTGCATCACTTAACAACATGGATGCAGTCATGAAACAATGTGGGCCAGAAGTATTCGTCTCGAATGATTTTTTGGGCGGTAGACATCCCTGAGAGGTGGCCACCACAAGCGCCTCTATGGCAATCATTCAAGACTTTGTCGGCTTCATCAATGGTCAAATATTGATGGAGTATGGTTTCGAACCCACGATGATACAAAATGTCACCGATGAGGAGGTAGCGAGGGGCTTGGTGGAGAATGCGCCAACGATCGTCTCATGAGAGATGGGTTCCAAAATTCTGTTTCCAAAGGTAGACGAGGAGGTCGTCATACCAGGCATCATCCGAGGGGATGTAGAAGAGGTGTTCGTCGGGAAAATCCATATTGGTGGGTGCATCATTAGTGTCAGAGGGAAACGTCGTGATGAGTTCAACAAGAACAAGTGCTTTCTTGCTATTGGGAGTTGAAAACTCGAGCTCGTATTCCTAAAGGATGGCGATCCACTGGGAAAATTTACCATTAATTTTCTGTCGACTAAGAAAGTACTGCATGGGATTGGAATCTACCACGACTTTGGTAGTGCGAAGCAGGATGTAATGACAAAATTTATGGACTGCAAGGTGAATTTCTCTTCATGATTGTATTTCAGGGGTGGTCCTGAAAGGTTTTTACTAATATAGTAAATAACATGCTCGCGACCATCATCCCCTAGTTGGACAAGAACTCCTGATACTAAGATGGTTGAGGCCGATAAGTAGAGAATATAGTTGCGATCATAGTCAGGTGGATTGATCAAAGGGGAATGGGAGAGTGATTCTTTTAAATCATCAAAAGAGGTTTGGGCATGTCCGTCCCATCGAAATGCGATATCATGGCACAGTAAGAGAAGGAAACCATGTGCGCGAGTGGTGTAATCTGGGACAAAGCACCGAAGAAAGTTGGCTTTGCCTTGTAAGCTCTGCAATTGGCACAAATTCCTAGGTGGTGAAATTTCTATGATAGTTTGGACCTTGAGGGGGTACATAGTGATGTTATGATGGGAGATGATGAACCCAAGGAGGCGTCCACTGGTGATGAAAAATACACACTTGAGAGGGTTCAAGCGGATATTGTACTGTCAACATCATTGAAAGATGACCCATAAGTCATCTAGATGTTGAGTTCATTTCTTGGAGTGAGTGATGAGGTCGTCCAAGTAAGCGATAATGATGTGAGCGAGATCATGGAAAATGTAAGTCATGGCCCGTTAGAATGTAGCACCTGTGTTATTGAGTCCAAAAGGCATGACATGATAAGAAAAAGTGCCCCATGGGGTGGTAAATGCAGTCTTGTATTGATCTGCTGGATGGATTTGGATTTGATTGTAGCCAGAGAAACCATCCATGAAGGATAGAGCTTTGTGGCTTGCATAGTCATCGATAATTTGGTCGATGAAAGGTGTGGGGAAGTTGTCTTTGAGACAAGCATGATTGAGATCATGAAAGTCAATACAAATGCAAATAGTTCCTTGTTTTTTGTTAACGGGGATGAGATTGGAGACCCATGACGTGTATGCGATGGGGTATATGAACCCTGCAACACGTAGTTTGTCAATTTTAGCTTTGATAGCCGCTTCTTTGGATGGGTGCAGTGGGTGTTTCTTTTGACCTACATGGGTGATATATGGCCATGTGTCGATGTGATGTTTGATGATAGAAGGATCTAGGTCGGGCATCTCTGTATATGACCAGGTGAAAATATCCTGGTATTCCTGAAAGAGAGCTTTGTAAGCTATGAGTTTGTTAGGGGAACATGCGACGCCAATGGTGATTTCTTCTATGATTCCTGCTTTGATGGAAATGTCAATTTTGACAGTGGGGAAAATGTTGGCCAGGTTGCCTTCTTCAAAAGAATCGGAGGCAAGGATAGGGTTGTTGAACCAGTCTATATGCCATGATGGAATGAAATCCTTTATTTCGATTGTGCATATGGAGGTGTGGCTAGGGGGGTTAAAAGATTCATGTGAGAGAAAGAGTGCTCGGTGATGGAGAACATTTCAAGGGAAATCGGGTGTAGTGAGTTCCTCTAGGATATCTTCGTCACAGTGGAAGATGTGAGAATAGAGGGGATTTGGGGAAGTAAACTTGGTGATAGTTACCGTGTGGTTGTCTTCAGGTGGGGAAGACATAGATGAGGTATCACAACTATAGTGCGATGGCATGCTGGACATAAACTAAATGTCTAGACATTGTTGGTTGTAAAGTATGGTTGGGGGTAAGATTCCTGAGGCAAATGAACCAGAGAATTGGGGGATTTGGGGGAAAATCATTAGACAATCGATCCATGAACCATGGAGGGGTGGGAAGTGACTCAGGTTCAGGGGAGGTGATGGGGATGGTATCTGGAGAAGGAATAGGGGGAATCACTTGCATCACGGGAAGTGAGGTGGTTGGAGGATGTTGAATAAGGGCCAGTTGATGACGCCTGTATTCAATGATCATAGGACACTAGTACGTGAAATGATCAAGTGAGTCACAAAGAGAGTAAGGGAACCTCATTCTTTCATTGACTGAGGTCATGACATAATGGATGTCAGTGACAGTGTACTTGATGATGTGGGTGGAGGAGGGTCTTGCTGAAAGTTTTGGCATACTATCGTTAGTGTCTGTCAAAACTGAGGTAATGCAGGGCAATGATGAGTGTAGTGGCCATACTCTGAACATATGGTAGATGCAAATTTTGTTCACAGCCCTTTACTGCCGGTAGTAGGGGATGTGGTGGTAGTCCTAGGTGTTCTTGGTGAAGCAACGAGTGGTGTGGTTTCTCGAGGGAGTTGAATAAAATTGCATAACTCGAGGAGAGAGGGACATTATTTGTGGGGTGTCCCTCTCTCTCACAGAGTGCACAAGGAGGTTGAAATCTAGGAGGAAGTGGAGTGGTGGGCTCTTTTGTCTTCCACCTTCCCCCAGCTGTCGCGGTGGTGCTGGCAAGTGGGGGTGAAGGCGACATGGTTAGAGTTAGTACTGGAATCTGCATCGGGATTCCCTTTGTTTGGGGAGGGAGGGATGGTTGAGGAACCATCGTCGGTGGGTGGAGATACCATACCGGAATGGACAACATCATGTTGGGAAGGGTAATCATTGCGGCTACTTGGAAAGCTTGTACTTCCGGTGGGGGGTAGAATAAGGGAATTTGAGTAATGGCTTGGGGGATTGTCTCCCAAACTGGGATTTTACCCCAAGGGAGGGTGAAATTAGGGATAAGTGGTGTTGTAGGGTTCTTAGGGGGTTTCTGAGGTACAATTTCTTCCACTAGTGAGACGTCAGGGAGTGGAAAAGCCTCTGTGGGAAGAATGGTATCTCCATTGTCAGTTCCGTTGGAAGATATGACACACACTTGTGCTGAGGGGTGTATGAGAGGTGGTGCTCCATGGTATGCCCCCAACAAAGATGGGTCCTTCAAAATTATGGGGCCCATATCCATGAGTGGATATGCATTGGAACTAGTGTGGACAAGAGGTAAGATGTTATCGATGTTGGAGGAGTGGTTAGGCTCGTAATGTGAAATTTGGTTGATGGTGATGATCTTCCCATTATGGGGGAACATCATCGTTCAAAACACAGAAGAGGCCACAACCTTCATAGCGTACATGTAGCTACATCCAAACAAGATGTTGTAATCGAGCGGGGCGTCGATAACCTCAATGTCGATAAGGATGGTTTTTCCCTCAAGTTCAATGGGGACATTTTGAAAGAGCCCTTCAGGAGAGGATGGTCATCCATCATAATATCTCAAAGTGATGGAGGATGATATTAGCTCAGGGGAGCCAAGTTTTTGGCATACAGTTTTGGACATGATGCACATGGATGCACCTCCATCGATGAACTGTGATGTTCAATATTTTAACTAGTATTTGGAAAGCTACTAAAGCAGGGAGGCGAGGTTCTCCAAAATCTAGATCAAATGTGATGAGTCTAGTATCAGCAGGGTCAACTGCCCCCAAGGCGGAAAGTAAGGATTTCTATTGAGTGGGACAGGTTTGGAGGACCTATAATACCAACATGGCTGCTGGAGATTGTGCCAAGTCATCGACCAGACTGTAATTGTGTGCTGGCCTAGCCTAAGGGTTGTTGACATTCCATCGTAATGGGATATGAGGAATACAAATGGGGGGTTTAGTGTTAGGGCATGAAATCATCAAGGGTGGGCCGGTTGTAGCTGGAACTACTTCCGAAGTGGTGGGATTAGATTCAAGGGGTGCATTGTATTGACGATTGTGCATTTGCAGAAGAATTTCTTCTTTGCTTGTGAGGAGGATATTACGATCCACCAGGTTCCCAGGGTTTTTATACTGTCCCATGTGTGGTGGGACAGGATGCATTTCCTGTTGGGTATTCATCACTCCTTGGTGTAGAATTTGGTTTTGCAACACAACCGGAGGTGGTTGTTGCAAATATTGTTGTGGGCCCTGTTGAGGGGCAGGTTGCGCTAGAGGATGTGGTGCATTCATGGAATCTTTCATCCATTTGAAGTCAACAATTTGGGGGAAATAGTGAGTATAATGACCATGCTCACTGCAAAGAGCATAAGGGAAGTTCGTCCTGAGGTTGTTGTTGTTACTCCCTTGGCATTTGTTGTTATTTCCCCCTTGGGGGATCTGGTTACTCGGGTTCTGGTTGCCCCAGTAGGTTGGTTTTGTTGGGGGTTATTTCCCCCTGGTCCTGGGTTATTATTGTTTCAGTTTTTTCCTTTCTTTTTGGCATTATTTGGATAATGGGCTGGATTTTCCCTATTTAGTTGTTCAAAATTTTGAAATTGTTGAATGGGAGAGGGTTGAACAAAGTTAACCCCAGTGTGTGGTTGTCCTTGTGGAGGAGCAATTGGCTATGGAGGACCAGGAAATGGAAAATACAAATTATTTTGTGGCAATTATCCATAGGGTGTATAGGAAGGCATAGCGCTTTCACTAGTTCCCAGGTTATAAGTTGAGATAGAGGGAGTACCATAATTTGGTTGAATAGTTGGGCGCATCATGGGTGTCAGCACGGGTCCACTCATGGGTGGAGTGGGGACAACAAGGTATGGCTGTTGATAAGGGGGAGGAGGGTAATAAGGGCATTCTCCATATATCGATGGATATTGGGGTGTACCATACATAGGTGGTGGTTGGATGTATGTATTTTGGTGTGTTGTGGTACCAATCAATCCATCTGCTGAGTGAGACATACCATGTTTTTCTTGGTTGAATGGCACGGGTCTCGGGGCTTCAGGTAGTACTGTGTATAAGTATCCTGACTATGCATAAATAAGGTCATAATGTTGAGCCTTGCTGATGGCTTCCTCTTTAGTTTGGGGAAAGGTGGAGGCCACATCTTTGGAAAGGAGAGAGATGAGTGATCTGAGAAACCAATCAAGGCATTGTTCTTTGGTGGTTTCTACTTTGCATAAACTATGTCGCCGATGCGATTCGTGAATGTGGTCAGCGATATGTGTGGCTGAGGTCTGTTTAAACTTAGAGAGAAGTTCAAGACCATTTTCATGACGAATTGGTAGTTGAAAGACAACAAAAAAAAATTTGGCCAAGGATTCAAAAGTCACGTGGGACCCTGATTTTTTGTCCACATACCATTTGGCTGATGGACTTGTGAGTGTGCACTGAAATAACCTAAAACAGATGGAGTCATACATGATGTTGTTTGAAGAGCAGCATAAGTGGAAGGTCATGATATGGTTGGCAGGATCTTCTCCCGCATTTCCTTCAAACTTGGGAATGTCTGAAGGTAGTTTGGTAGGCATAGCATGCCATGTGGGGTCATGCAATATAGGGTCATTGGTGAGCTTACTCAAATTGGGTATGTTGAGGGAGGCCAAATATGGCATGTGAAGTGGTGGTGGAGGATTATTTCCAGCCATGGTGTGATTTGTTTGTGTACCTGGATCTTGAGGGGTGTTGGGTGGGGTTGTACTTCCTCCTTGAGAAGAAGTTTACCCCCCGCTTCCTCGTAAAGGAGAGCTAGTGGATGGGTGACCTTGGGAATTGGACCAAGTAAAGTGGAACCAAGAAAAGCTATTCCCAAAATAGTAGCACTCACATGGGTGTGAGAGGGTTGAGCCAGTGAGTTGGCGAGACTAGGCACTCCTCCTAGAATCGAAGGGAGATTTTGCAAGCGTCTGGAACGACGTGGATTTTGTGGGTCCCTATGATGTCCGACTAACAAAGTGAAATGTGTGTAAATGATGATGATAGAAATAAATGAACAAGAGATTTGTATAATTTGGACCTTCACAATATATCTCACAATCGCATGTAATCAAAAGAGCATCATACATAGATCAAATTGAAAAAGAAGCATATATGTGGGTAGGTGGATTTTGTCCATGTGGGAGAAGAAAGAAAAAAAATGCTCATGTCCTTAAAAAGATGTATCGTCCTTCCTCTCAAATAGCACTAGACCTTCCAGTAGCACTCAATAGTGGGGTCTGAATCCACGAGAAGAGGAATTAGTGAAGGATGAAACAATCAGTTATAAAATGAGGGGTAGAGGGTGCATATCTCGAAAGAGCTGGTGATATTTCCCAATAGCCACACAAAATCCGATCAAGGTGCAATTGCAGCCCACAATTTCCACTTGGGTAGATGTCCTAAAATTTGGCCACTAGGTACCTCATTCAAAGTGCGACATTTAGATTTTTGGCCTCAGAAATGGGTCACGGGATGGATCCCTTCCAAGAGGTGGGTGCCTCAAGGGGGGACACACAAAACAACCAGACCTCGGCCTTCGACCCTTCACGAGTATCTCCCTGCCTTATGGTGTTACAAACACTTGACTTGGAGGATTTTAAAGTTCCCTATTTGTCAACTTATAATGTTTGAAGATGTGAGAACCAAATAATAGGGGGTTATTTTGATGCCTACCCCCGAGATCCTACCTAGACTAAAAAATTTCTTTTGGCACCTCCTGTGGAGGAAAACTTAGTGAGTTTTTAGAAAAAAATTAGATGTGGTTGGTTGAGATATTGGGGGTGTGTACCAATCTCGTTTGAATTAAGTGGGTGTGGATAACTTCTTCAAGAAATAATTGGACGTTTCAGAATCCCTTTGGAGGAGACCTACTTCAACCGCCACAATTCGAGATGAAATTATGTGAGTGAGGAGTGACTTTGTGTGTGAGAAAGTGATAAAATGTGCCAAATTTTTAATAATCTAGGTGTCACCTTGCAACATGTGGACTTCCTGTGGTCCTTACAAATCTTGATTACCTATCTTACTAGATGCCATTGGTACAACCTTGCGGAATTTTAAAGTCCCTAAAGAACTAGCATGTGGACATGTGGTTCCTTTCCAATCCTTTAAACTCCCTAATGTGATTTAATCTAAGAAATATTTTGAACAACTATACTAGATTACAAGAATGTGGGCATGTATGGGCCCGTTACTATAATATTTAAACTCCCCTAGTGATGTAAACTAAGAAAGTAGCTTAAAAAAAAAACTATCCTAACTTTGCAACATGTGGGCATGTATGGGCCCTTACAAATTTAAGATGTTTTGAAAATAAACTAAGAGGATCCCTAGGAGGGCTTTGTCCTCTCCTAAATATTTTAAGGGAGATGAAATGTCTTCTTAATCACGTTTCTAATTCTCAATATTGTTAAATAGGATAGCCTAA
>ML803715.1:103752-126435 GCA_009831015.1 Picea engelmannii
TATTATGTGAGTTGTTCACATTGTTCTGAATAGATTTATCATGTCTTCTTTCATATTCAAATCTAGATATGCCATGATTGTTATGTGCACTTATGTTTCTTAAAAAAACATTACAGAAAGTTGCTTTGTGTCCATACTTATAAAAAAAGAAACAATAACCTTCAAACTTGTTTTGATGACTGCCATAACTTTTTCTATGCACTGTTGAAGCTTGATTATCTTCTTTCTTTTCTGGTCTCTTTTGCTTGTAGGTGTTTTTCTCATTTGTATGTTTTGTACCTGCTTTTTCAAAACTTGAACTAGAGCTTGTATTGGTAACTTCAGACTTATACCCAATTCCAGTCTTATCATAAGTTGATCTTTGACTACAAATAATTTGATCCAACACTTGACAACTATGATTCATGTTATTTTCTTGTACTTTCTTTCGTAATAAAACTACTTCAAATTTTAAACCTTCATTTTCCTTTTCCTTTTCTGTAAGTATATTATTTAGAGCTTCTTCAGTCACTCTAGCCTCTTCTATTTTGAGTTTTAAGTCAACTAACATGATCTCAGTGTTTTCAATTAAATTGTTTGACTTCTATAATTCTTGATCTAAACTCTCAATTTCTCTTTTGAATTGTTTGCATTCTCTTCTTACTTTCTTTAGTTTAGACAAAGCACTTACAAGTTTAGCTTCCATGTCAACTTCACCTTCTTCTTCTTCAATAAGTTCATCATTTTGATTTTCCATAGCCATAAAAAGTCTTATATCTGAACATTCATCACTTTCATCTATATCTGAGGATTCACTATTATTTTTGATGAATAAAATTTTATTTTTATAAGAATTTCTTTGAAATGGCTTCTTATACATTTTCTTATATTCTTTGGTTTTGATGTTACTTTCTTCTTCTCCATCAGAATGTTTATTGAAAGGACACTTAGAAGCAAAATTCCCTATTCTACCATAATTAAAGCACTTGAGAGGAAGTTTACCTTTGTACTTTCCAATACCTCTTTTTAGATTTTTGACAAAGTTAGCTTCTTCCATGTCTTCTTCTAAATCCTCATGATTACTGGTTTCTATTTCAACCTTTTTCTTGTCCTTCTTTGCTGCCTTGAAAGATCTTCTTCCTTATTGGAAGGATTCTCATTGGATGTCCTCATCTCATATGCTGTTAGTATTCCTTACAATTCATCCATCAGTAAAGTAGCAATATCAGTTCTTTCTTCTAAAGAAGATATTTTGGGATCAAATCTTGCAGGTAAAGATCTAAGCACTTTTTTCACAATAATACCATTTCCAACTGTTTCTCCTAAACCTCTCATAGTATTGACTACTTGATCAATACGTAAAACATAGGTAGCTATATCTTCAGATTCTTCCATCTTTAAACTTTCAAATTGAATTCTATATGATTGTACTTTAGCATTCTTAACCTTAATATCTCCTTCATATACCTTCTTCAGTTTGTCCCATAACTCTTTTGCTGACTCACAATGCATTACCTTAACAAATTATGAACCTGCCAATCCTCCAAGTATTACATACCTAGCTTTGGAATTACTCTCATAGAGTTTCTTCCCTACAACATCTGTTGGAACTGTTGCTACAACCTTATATTCATTCAACACAGCTTGCCAAACATCTACTCCTTGAGACTGCAAAAACAACTTCATCCTGATACTCCAAAAAGCATAATAATGTCCATCAAACAGAGGTAATCCATGTTTAGTAAAATCAGATTTCTTATCCCTTATTAAAGATCAAACTTCCAGCGATTAAATTGAATCTTGAAGTAACCTGCTCTGATACCAATTGTTATACAGGATAGCCTAACTGAGAGGAGGGGGGGGGGATGAATCAGTTAGATAAAATTTCTTTCTTTTTATTTAACAGATTACTCAATGAACACAGATTATGCTTTTTACTATATGTCTTGCTACAAATCATTAAAATAAATCAATGTGCAATCACATAAATAGACAATGACACAGAGATTTTCATGAGGAAACCCAAAAGGGAAAAAAACCTCTTCTTCTTATGAATGAAAGGCAAGATCCAACTTCTCTTTACATTCTTATTTTATCTGAGCTACAACCCAGATGAGGCTGCTACCTCTATTTCTTCAGCACCTTTTGATGATCATACAATTTTTTGGACTCAGCATAGAATAACCCTCAAGCGCTTCGGCAAGATACTTGTGCTTAAACCATATGCCCATTGGCTATGACCACGAGCTTAACTAAAATGCGTTTCACATTTCGTCATTTCAGAATTCTTGTGATGAAGTGTCTCGACACTCCAAGTTACGATCCCCAAAATGGAGCTTAGCTACTCTAGCTCCTTCCCCTCATATGACCACTGGCAGTAACCACATCCTACGCCAAAAAGGCACTTCACATTTCGGTATTTCGACGTTCTGCATTTTGACATTTCGACATTTCACATTTCGATGTTCTTGTGATGAAGTGTTTTGACACTCCAAGTCACGATCCCCAATATCCATTTTTCTTTGATTGACGGCCCACAACCTTTCGTGATCAGACGATCCTGATCTCATCGGGACTTTGTGTTTCACGATTTCACGTATCACGATATCAGAGGTTAGAGCACCTCCTTTCTTTGACTTTCCAGTCAGTGAAAAGTTGATCTGTAACCACATGTCCTGCCCAAAGATGGATGGTCCTCCTGCTTTCGGGATTTTATAAGCCCGCTTCACCTTGCACTTTAAAAAATGTGTAGGTTCTCCTGGATCTGACGACGGTTGGGCCCTGTGCTTGAATCTAATGCCTGAGATCCATTCTCTTCTAGTGTGAACTCCTTCCTTTCTGAATTCGCGAGTTCCAAAGGAACTCTCAGCTAACCACTGTGCAACTGCTTCTCTCGGTCTTATGGATTATTTAAGTTTGACATTAATGACAAAACCAAGCCCTGTGCAAACTGACCAACAAAGATCACTCTATGGTGTGAGAGAAGAGCATACTTAATGATTAGAGTTCGATTTCTAGTCCCAATGCAAGTGTTTATATATGTGATATTAAATGATCTCAACTTAACTTTTACAATCAAAACAAGCCATCCATGTGGAAAATCAAATAAAAAGAGGAGAAATATGGTTCTTTTTAACCCCCTAAGTGCCTATGTTTTGAATAACCCTTCATGTGGAGAGGGAATCTAAGTGTGGTGCATTTACAAATTGCATAAAAGAAATATTTTGAAGGCTACGGGCCTTCAAAAATCACAAAAAACTGTTACAATTTCAAGACTCTGGACAAATGCACGGGTTACAGTTCAGACAGAGGCATAGTGGGCACACAATGCACAACGGACATAAAACCTTTGGGCTCACTGTGCGTAGAATGCACAGAAAAACACAGTGTCGTTGGCGCACATTGCTTGGAATGCGCATTTGTGGGCCGAAATACCCGCGCACGTTCTGATACGTGGGGGGGTTAAGTGGAATTCTCATCTTCCAGCTCAAAAATTAGCTCTTTGAAGACAAGGCTAGGCCGGTTATGATCCCTGCAAGGCAAATGGATCAAAAAGAAGTGCTCAAACAACCCAAATAGGGAGGAAATTGATACCTTGTCCCCAGTATGGTCATCAATATGTTGTGTCCTTTTCGCTGCTTGAATGAGAAAAAGAGGGGCACTTGCAAGTTTAATTGGGTTTGATATATAGGACATGGGTTAGTGTATGAATCAAAAATTCAATAACATGAAATAAACAAACAACTAAGCAAAAAAAACTAAATAAATAAAACTAAAATGCATGAGAGAATTAGAACCAAAACTAATCAAACAAATGACCAATAATCATGCCACTAATGGAGAAGTATATTAGTGGGAAAACACCATAGAGAAAGGGGGACTTGTGGATCCCCTCTTCCTCCTTAGGAGGGCTCTTGAGTCCCCTATGTGAGATCTCTTCTTACAAAAGGTAAACTAGAAAGAAAATGGTAAAGAAATCCAAGCTTATTCCCTCAAGAGGTGAGGTGAATAGCTTAATGAGATGATGCTAATATGCTCCAATAAGAAAAGGGGTTTCTTGTAGGAGAATAGAGGCAACATAACAAGACAATGAGATTCTTGAATTCTAAGTGAACCCATGGCATCCTTTTATAGCTTCCCTTTGAGGTAATATCCAACCGGTCTTTAGTGTGAACAAGGGGCTCTTTAGGGCACCCTTAGGTTTTTGACCAGCCCCCCACTTAGATTCAACTGGGATTTGAGGGTCAAATCAAGTTGGGAGCTGGTCCAAAAGTGGGTGAGGGGAAGACAAGAACCATAAATGCATCGTTCATAGGAGTGCGTGGATTTTATCGTACACAATCACCAATTGGGCACATGTGTGCTCTTCTTGCTTCTTTGGCCTGCGCACGTGCGCCTTCTTCCTTTAGTGTTTCAGTGCATGTGAATTTTTTAACCAGTTGTATAGTTTGTGCCTTTGGAAATGCGTTTTTTGGGCTGCAGGTGAACTAATAGGTGTTTGGAGATGTTGTATTCCTATAACCATTTGTGAATGAAATTTCAGTGATAACAATCCCAAACCTCCCAAAGTTATGAACTCCCAAGGTACTACCACGTAGCTATGTCCTTCGACCCTTTTGGGAGCATATGTTCTAACGTCCCAAGTCTCCAAGAGTTATGAACTCCCGAGGTGTTGCTGCGTAGCTCTGGCCTTCGACCCTTTTGGGAGCATACATTCTAACATCCCAAGTCTCCCAGAGTTCCTAACCTTTGAACTCCCAAGGTACTACCACATAGCTCTGGTCTTTGACCCTTTTGGGAGCATATGTTCTAACATCCCAAGTATCTCGAAGTTCCAATAGACATTAGGTCAAACAACCGCGCACCAAGGGGTGACACATGACAAAGAACAAAGATGATATGTGTCCGTATAAATGGGTGAAACGTGTCACATTCCAGTTGGCATATAAGGCCTATAAAATTTACAAATCAGGGTGACATGTGGAATGCCAAACATGGGTCCATGTCATCCTAGGTGACGTAAGCGTGCCACGTCACTCCGAATGGAAAGCCTTTGGAAGCCTCTAATTTCAACTACCTGCGAAATCTCTCAGAGCCACGAAGTCCGAACTCCCGCTAGCGACCTCCCAAAACCCATTCTATCCTATGGTTGAGATGTGTCCACATAGACCCATAGATATACGACCTTCATTGCTTCACAACTTCAACATTCAAGGTTTTTGCTGTGTAATCTCCTCTTTACTCTCGAAGTGGTCAACGTCGGGTTGACCATAGTCTAGATCCAATGGTCAAGGAGATATCCTGATGCGTCCCCATATCAAAATTCCTCATCACTTCACGACTTCGACATTTGGGGGTTCTACCCACTTAACACTCCTTTTCTCCCAGAGCAGGACTTCGTCGAAGTGCTATACGCAAATCCTTCCACTAGTGGATAGGACGGTTGGGAGGGGTTCTCAATGGACTCCCCAGATCCACAACTCACATTAATTCACAACTCTGGCATTCGGGGGTTTTGGTGTTATGACACCTTTGTTCTCCCAAAGTGGTCAACGTCGAACTGACCACAACGTAGATCCAATGGTCAAGGAAGATCCTGAGTATGCTCGGATCTACGACTTGCGTTACTTTGAAATTGGTAAGTGGGTTAGGGTTTTAATCGGTGGGACAAATCCCATGGTCATGGTTAAGAGACTGCTAGATGTTGGTCAACCTTGCAGGTAACCAAACCAGTAGGTTACCTTCGGTTGGTTTCAGAGGTTGTAAAATCATACCATCCAAAATCTCCGAACTCCCGAAGTTTCGAAGCCAAAAGGCTTATCTCTCGTTGGGCATAGCGTTGGGTTCAATGGTCCTGGTCATATGAGGTTTCCTAACAAGTTATGGGAATACATGCCCAACTCTTCATTGTGATTTGGTTAGGGCCGTGGGCATGAGCCCTCGGTCACACAGATGAGTGGTTTAAAGGATGCACCCTTTGTCTGCATTCTACGAGCGTTATACCTTCTGAGCTTGAAAATACTTCAAATGAAGTGTGGGAACACTTCTTTCACTTCTCCTAGAATTAATAACTTAGAGAGTTCTTAAACTCTACACAACTTGCATAGGCTCTGTGCACCCTCGCACTACCTCTCCTGAGCTTAACAACCCCTTTTTCTAGGAGACACAAAACAACTAGAAGTGTAAGCATGCATACATGAAACTGTGCCTATGGTCAACAAAATCACAGTTCATTTCCTTTAATTTGAGCCACTATAGGGGATCAAGTATTTAGGTGTACAAATCATGTTCGACCATATAGCTCCTTACTTTCTTAAATACATAACCAGGTAAAATAAAGAAAAACAATCTAATGATAAAGAAAGCATGCACATCCCTAAAACGTTCATGGGATACTCAACCGTATTTTATAGTTACAGTTCAGTTTCCGAGGGTATGAGAATACTTATCTATTACAAGTGGCAACCATCCAACTAATTGTGGGTGTTTTCCTCTCCACCCAACCGTAGGCTCAGAGGCATTCACTCTTAGCACTCTGGCCACCCCTGTGCCAAGCCATGATATCACTAGGGAAAATCTTGCAATTCCTCAGAGACTCTCTCTCCGTCACAGCCTCTACGAGGTTTATCAGGTGTTTCCTCAACATCAAGCTCATGGCCCTCATCTCTGAGGAGTCCTTATTTTTGTTCTCTACTGTAACCAAAAAAATTTAATCTCTCAGTTCTTCTCTGAACTAGAGCTTCTCTCGCACTCTCCCCTTTCTCTCAGCATACCTCGGTCACATTCCCTTTGTGGGATTGGTCTCCTTTCTTTTCTGCCTTCATGTTTATTCTTGCATGCCTTTTTCCTTCCCAGGAAGGTTCTGGACATGTCTTGTTCCTTCTGTCAGAAAAAAAACTCTAGTTAATCTAGGCCTGCAGAAAAACTACACTATGTGGTACTTTGGGCTGACAATTTTTTCTGTCTCCTCAGCGAGACCCTCCATGCTTCCATTCATGGGGTAGTTTATTTTTCAACCATCGGTCCTTCTTTCATTCACTGATTCTCCCTTGGAATCCGAATGAGGCTTATTAGTTGAACAAAAAGAATTTGGGTCATTTGACATAATGAACCCTCTCTACAGTTTCCTCACTCTTTCCTCTAGTGATATAATGGCCACTACTTCAAGGTTTCACCCCCACAGTCATTCGTTGGCAATCTAAACAATAATACATTTACATTGTACACATGCCATAGCATGGTAATCATAATTAATGATTAATTACAAGTTAGGGGAAACAGGGGTGTTACAATCATCCTCTTCTTGTAAGTCTTACCTACAAGGAAATTCAGTCCAATAGTCTGCAATTTCCGAAGCCACACTGCTTTACGACTTGTTTCACTTGCTACCACATACTTATCTTCAGCCATACTGAGTGCCACACATGACTTCTTCCTGCATCCATCGAAGCCTCTTACTCCTTACTCTAGTACCCAACTCCCTTTGGAACTGACTGTACAACTCCCTCTCGAGCATTGAATATCAACTGGATATTAAACTTGATGAATTCATCACTTGTCCTCCAGAAAAAGTCATGTCATCCTCTTCTTGTAGGTATTACCTACAAGTCAAATTCAGTCCAATATTCAACAATTTCCGAAGCCACACTGCTTTGCAACTTGTTGCCACATACTTTGCTTCAGTCGTATTGGGTGCTACACACAATTTCTTCATGTTTCTCCATGAAACCATACTAGAGTCTAGACTGAAGCAATATGTCGAAGTACTCTTCCGATCAAGAATACATTTGGCCCAATATGAATCTAAATATCCATATAACCGGAACTCATGGTCTGTCACATACCTGAGACCATAATCCAATGTACCCTTAAGGTACCTCATCACATGTTTTGTTGCAAAAAAATGAACCTACTTGGGCAGCTCCAAATATTGACTTAGGGTGTTCACAAAAAAACATATATCTAGTCTTGTGTTCGTCAAGTTCATCAATGAACCCACCATCTCCCTATATAAAGTAGCATCCACAGTCTCTGAAGTCGTATCCTGCAGCAACTTCATATTTGATACCATAGGTGTAACCATTGCCTTACAATCCAACATCTGGAACCTCTTTAGGATTTATACTATATACTTCCCTTGATTTAGAAAGATATCATCCCATCTTTTCCATACCCCTGGACCCAAAAATTAATGCATCATCCCGAAATATTTCATCTCAAACTCAACAGTCGATTTTTCTCTTACACTTTTGAAATTACATAAAATCTCAACACTCCCTCTTAATGAGGAAGGTATTATATCTGGCACAGACTCTAACACTGTCTCCATACACACGAGCTCATGATCATTGAATTTCAAACACACAAATCTATGCATCACAAGAAATCCATAATGATTTCACAACATGCATCCAGGGCCGATGGGTAGCTCTCTAATAGCTACAACATGTCATCATGAGACTATCCAGTTTCCCGCATAAACCATATGAAGTAATCACTCCCTCTAAGGCCATATAGTCTTCAGAGTCATCTGCTCACTCTACATATGTTGACCTCCTCCTCTTCTTCATTACATGGATGTGCACAAATCTATGTCTGGATAGTCTTGCTTCATGTGACTGTTAGTATGGCTTCTTCTCAGAGTTATTACCTGTGACCTTCCCGGAACAAGAAACAAGAAACAAGAACAACAAAAATCATCTCCTAGAGGAGATCAATTTATCTTGTGCACAACTATATACAGTGACCCTCGAAATGATATGTCTTCTACTATGACCAACACACATACATCATATACTCGATATCATACAGCTAAGCATGTTGATTTCTAGTGTTAAATTTGACAAGCACAATTTTCCGCAAGTGGTAATTACTTCTAACAATA
Source organism: Picea engelmannii (assembly GCA_009831015.1). NCBI lineage: Eukaryota > Viridiplantae > Streptophyta > Pinopsida > Pinales > Pinaceae > Picea > Picea engelmannii. The sequence continues at coordinate 112,616 of ML803715.1, forward strand.
TTACTTTAGGAAACTCTAGAACATCACTAAGTAATTACACTCAGAAAATTTCAACTGGTTAAAAACTTCGGTCTCTTCCTTAGATCACTTCCCACATGTGAGAGAAAAAATATGTGTGTCTATTGTTGTGTCTTTTATAGTAATATTAAATTTGAAAATTAAATTGAAAATTAAATTAAATTTTCTTTCTTATAAATAGTCGGAGAATACCTCTCATAACTACCCAAAGATTAATTTGGTTATAATCCATCCACATAGTATTTGACTTTGTTAAATTGTCCTCCATAATTCATGTGATTCTTTGCATAAATATAGGTATAAGTAAATATGCAATACATTCCTCATATTTAGGTAATTAGACATTTTTACTAGAAATTATTGCCCACCATAATTTATGGAATTCTTTCTATAATTTAGGTAGGAGTAAAAAGTAAATATGTTTTCCATAGAGATTGCAACAACCCCATAAATTTAACATTCCTAAGATTTTTTTTTCCCGGGCCCTCCTGTGAGGGAGTCAAGCCTAGTTCTGCTCCGATACCATGTTGAATTTTCATAAGAGATGATATATTTATGTGAATGAATGTCTTATTACAATGATGAGTGTTCTATATATAAAGAACTTATGGTGACCATGGTGACCATCCATGAAGAGATGCATCCCTTGGGTAATAAATATATTTATACTTTATATTATATTATACATATAATATACATATACTTTATATTTATACTTTATACTTTATTATATATATTTATACTTTATATTATAAATATATTATTACATTAATACTTTTATAATTAATAATATTGTTTAATAATTAATAATCATATTATTAATTATTAATCTGGTAGAATGTCTTTTCAATGCTACCCAAACATCAACAAGTTGAAGGTCTAAGTGGTTGACCGGAAGGTTGAAAGGTAAACCGACATGAAGTCGAGTGGCAACCGACTAGAGACCGATTAGAGGTCAATTGGTAGTTGATTATAATAGAATCTCAAGATTCATGGGATTGTATCCAATCATCTGCATGGATCTGTATCTATTTTTGGGCACCATGATTTAGGGTTTTGCATGTTGTAAAACCTATAAATATGGTGTGTTGTAGTTGTAATAAGTTGATGTTGCTAGTAATAGTTTGGTCATGTATATGTAAACATAATTGGTTGTAGGGTTGTTCTTGTGTGAAGCAAGAGAGTAGGATGACAATTGTGTCTTAGGTGTAGATAAAGGTTAGTCATTTAACTCTTTATTCTATGAATGATAAGGATATGCTTAAGGAATGCTAGTTTTTTCAGTTAAGGGTTTGCATGGTAAAATATATGTGCATTGTGTTTGTTTATCATTGATTATTTCTGCTTAAATATGTCTTCTCTTTCCTAGTTGACTTAGTTTGAGTGTCATTTCTCTAAAATTGGTATCAGAGATTATTTGATATAAGTTGGTATCAGAACAAGGTTAAGAAGATCTTGGATCTAACCTAAACCTAGGTCCAATGAGATTTGTAAGTCGATGATCTTTAAATTTGTGCTTGAAAGAATGGCAAGTAGTTCAAGGATAGAGATCAAAAAAATTAATGGCCAAAATTTTGAGCTTTGGAAGTTTAAGATGGAATATCTCTTTGTAGATCGAGAACATTGGGTAGTTGTGAATCCTAGAACAAATCCTACGAGTATGGCAAAGAAAGAATGGGAGAAAAACGAAAGGAGGGAAAGGACTATGATTCAACTCTATCTTATAAATTCGATATTGTTGAATGTCTCAGGTGAATATTCTGCAAAGAAACTGTGGGACAAGTTGGGAATCTTGTATCATTCGAAATCCTTGGTAAACAAGTTGTTTCTTTGAAATAAGCGGTATCTTATGAGGATGAGTGATGGGATCTCAGTAATAGAACACTTGAAAACATTCAAAACTATAATAAGTCAATTATTGTATGTAGATATTAAAGTCACCAAGGAGGAGAAATGTATCATTTAGTTGTGTTCTTTTCCATATTCATGGGATAGCTTAGTCATGTCTATTGGGATTAATTCGACCACATTAACTCTTGAATATGTGGTTGCATCCCTATTGTCAAAGGAAATGAGGCAGAAGAACATGGAAGGATCAACCAAGGATGCCTTTATGGTGAGAGGTTGATTGATCAATAGAGATAAAGGAAAAATCTCCAGTGGAAAGTCTAAGTTGAAGGGCAGATCTAAATCCGTAATTCAATCAACGAGACAATGTTGGAAATGCAGTAAAGTTGGGAATTACAAGAGAGATTGCAAGTTGAAAGCAACTGAGATCAGTCCAAGATCCAATAAGAAGCAGTCAACTGAGAGAAGGAATACTCCAGATAAAGGAGGAGATGTGTATCTAGCATCGGCCAATACACAGTTGGATCATGATGTTTGGTTGATCAACTTAGGTGCATATTTTCATATGACACCTCATAGTGAATGGTTCCATGAATATGAGATACGAAGAAGATGTGTTCTTGGGGGGTGATTTGAAAACCAAAAATGTTGGATGAGGAAGACTTTGATTGATGTTACTGGATGGGAGGAGTAAAACCCTTCCACGTGTGCTACATATTCCAAGTTTGGAAAGAAATATGATATATGTCAGCAAAATGAGTGATGTAGGTGTACACACTTTATTTCATAAGGATACATGAAAAATGGTCGAGGGAGTGATGGTATTAATGATATGAGTTTGGATTGGAACCCTATACAATTTTATAGGGAACTTTGACTCAACTGGATGCAACAACATTATTGTTTTAGAAGTCGACTCGACTCAGGTCGATTCGAATCCAACCAACTCAATTGTTCTTCGTCAAGTTGAATCGACCATGTTATGGAATCAAAGGATGGGACATATTGGTAAAAATGGACTTCAATCTATGCACAGTAAAGGTATGGCCGAAGGTTTTCCTAATTGTAATTTGGAAGTCGATTTTTGTGAACATTGCATATATGAAAAACATCGGGTTAAATTCTCATATGGAGCTACAAGGGAAAAAGGTATTCTAGAATTGATACATAGTGACGTGTTTGGGCCTGTACCGGCCCCTTCACTTGGTGGATCTCTATATTATGTATCCTTCATAAATTATTTCTCAAGGAAGACGTGGCTATATTTCCTATGGAAGAAATAAAAGTTTTTTGACAAGTTAAAAGAGTGTAAATCTCTTGTGGAAAACCAGATAGATAAGAAGATCAAGGTATTGAGAAGTAAAAATGGAGGTGAGTTATGTGGAAATTATTTTGAGAAGTTCTAGAAGAAGTGTAGTATAGCACACCAAAATACCACACCATATACCCCACAACAAAATGGAGTTGTTGAAAGAATGAACAGGACATTGATGGAAAGGGAAAGGAACATGTTGTTATGAACCAATGCCTTGAGAACGATAAAAAATCAATGTATAACAATCCACTTCGAGGGGGAAACCTCATTTTACAATATATTCAATGTACAAGATGAGGTGAGATCCCCATAAGACTAGGTATCCTTGGTATACATATAGGAGACAAACTATACAATTATAATGAAAGGCTACAATCAAGGGTTCTGGCCTACATACAAATATAACACTAGAAATGTAATAATTAAATATATAGGGATTAATAAGGGGTTTTATACTTAACATGGGGCTTTTTCTAGGGATTAGCATGCCCCTCCCTATCAAATAAGTGTTTTCCTCAACACTTAACTAACTCCGGGTGTTTCTGCATGAAGAACTCATCTTCCTATGTCGCCTCTTCCACTGGTAGGTTCTTCCATTTGACGTGATACTCAGTAGTTGTGCGATTTCACAACCGTTTAATCCTTGTTTCAAGGATTGTTTCTAGTTATATTATGATTTTCCCTTCTTTGTTAATCTCAGGTAAAATAGTTTGTATTGGGATCTTGTCACCAATTACCTTCTTGTTGTGGCTGCAACAACCCCCCTTTACTTTTTCTTTTACAAGCAAAAGGAAAGGAGTTCCGTACTAAAATTTTGATCTTATTCCCTAATCCTCTATTGTTGGATCCTAATGTTATTTATTTGCTTACCTTGAGGGAGTTAGGGGTCTTATCTTGATTGATGACTGTATTTGATGGGTGTTGATTTTTCCTTCCGATATATTGGTTTCAAATGTCTCCATGATGCTTATTGACCTATGATGTTTCGTTGACATTTGTGTGATAGAATTGACATGCCATTTTCTGACCTATTGTTGATTCCTAAGTGCCTAGCGATCTGATGTGGTTGCATGGTCTATTATATTGCATGTCCTGGTTGACTAAATCAAACTATGCATCTCCTTGCTAACATGTTTGTGCTTCATGTTTTCATATTTATGATTTAGCATGCAGATTATACTCACATGTTTCAAACTCTAAGTCTAAATCACATACTAGATTATCCTTCATTTGAGTTGAGACTTGGCACATGTAGTTTTAGGACACTCATCTACAGTCACCACGTTATTGCTAAATAAACCCAACACTCTTTTGTAAATTGGCTAAAAGAAGGGAATATTGTTTGTGTATTGGAAAATCTCCTTTTGGTCGCATAGTTGATGTCATTCTTGTTGTCTTGCAGGAGCAGGTTTGAAGGGGCACTTATTTTGCATGGTCACTTCAGCCTTGAGAGTCATGTGGGGAAATATATTGATCCTTGTTTGTTTCCTTGACCTTGATTCATGCCATAGATTATCCTTATTGGGAAGTAGATTACATTTGCTTCTAGTTACATTGAGGTATGTATCCCTCGAGGATGTCAAACCTACCTTTCCCATGAACCTTGTTTTTCCCAAGCCTCTTCGAATTGATCTCTACCGGAGTCTCCTTTTGGCCTTCCCTCTCTCTAGAAACATAGGCCCAAGAACTATTGAGATTTACCCTTCTTTTCTTCTATTATTTTCTCTAACTAAACCTCATAGTTGGATTATGCCAGTCAATAGATTTCCAACGGTTGTAACCATACTTAAATCCTAATTCCAGATCAAAAGTTATGGCTTCTCAAAATTTCCAAGTCTTCACTCACTTCTCCTCACCCCATTGCCACACGACACCCATGCAACTCCCTCTCACTTGTGTCATCTGACATGGTGTTGATGTGGCACCTGCCACCTATCCTCCTTTATCGTCAGGATTTATCTTGGTTCTTCTATCCATCGTACACCACTTCCCCCAACGAAGACACCCTATACCTTATCATCATCAAAAATTTGTTGTTCCACAGCACTTGGACCCTCCGATGACGACACCACCTATCCTCCTTTTTCGTCGGTGATCCTCCAACTTAGTGATCCCACGTCGTCGACAATCTCACATTGTCGACACTTTGCCCAACCTTGCTCTCGCTCTCTAGACCTATGATTGTCATCTTTCAACGATGACCCTACTCTGACAAATGGTCGAGACTTCTGGTAGACCCAACAACTAACATTACCTTGGAGCTTCTCCCGGTAAAACCAAGGAGCATGGAACCTCGACTTGTTTTTTTTTCGGTCCATATTTTCCCTAATTTGTATTTATTTTGTCTTGTTTTATTTTATTTATTTTCTGTAAATTTTTCTATAAATTTTTGAGTTTGTATATTTATTTGATTTTCTTTATTTATTTCTATTTTTATTTTTTTATTATTTTGTAAATATTTTTATTTTTATTTTATTTGTTTCATGTATAATATTTTATTTTATTTTAATTCATTTCATTGTTTTATTCTTTGTAAATTATTTTTCTTTATTTTTACACAGATAAAATAATTCACACTAAATAAACAAATCATGTAACTAAGACCTAGGAAGTAATGTGTTTTTGTACATATATTCATTTTTAATTTAAATATTCCTTATCTTCATTTTTCGTTCAGTTTTATTTATTTATTTTATTCAAATTTCATAATGTGTACACATTTTTAATCTTTTTACTTGTTCCCTTTTACTCATGTTGTCTAGGACTCCCTATGACATAGGGATTTCCTATTTTCTAGGGATTTCCTAGAAAATAGGAATTTCTATAAATGTTTTTTTTTTAACTTGTTTTTCAAATTCTCATTCCCGAAATAATTGAATTTTTTTTTTAAATGATTCTTCTATTGTTTAAAAAACAAAAAATAAATAAATAGGGAAAATTAAAGAAAATAATGTTGCGAGTCATGGGTCTAATGTCGCCTGGGTGTTGAATCAAACTGCTCATAGGGGTTAATCCATCTCATCGCTAAATGTGGATCTATTATGTAGATAGAATTTGTCTTTTAAAGGCTCAAGAATCAATGGTCCAGATTAACCCACGGGCTTGATCAATGGTTGTTGAGTGATGATTTCAAACAACCATAACTTTTGTTATGGGTGTCAGAATGAGGCTCGTGATACCTCCTTGGAAAGGTAGTAGACAAAGGAACATAGTGGTATAGGTATCCAAGTTGAAAAAATGACAGAAGATATCAGAAAATGTGAAAAACAACAGACCACAGATTTGGACCAGGGGGGGGGGATTGTCCATACCAACTTCAAGCAGCGATATCTGGAGCTATGGGTGATGAAATTAGGCCCAAGAGGGCTTGATGGAAAGTTGGAGGAGAGAAGAATAGGATGGAATAACAATTTATGGCATATTAAGAGCAGAAAAAGTCCAAAAATGCAAAACATAGGTGGAACCTGAATCCGGATGAAGAACCAAACACACAAACTTCAAACAATCATATCTTGAGCTATGGGCAAGGAATTTGAGCCAGCAATAGCTCAACTAAAATTTGAGATAGACGAGAAGAAGCCAAAAGGATTTTAATCAGCAGGCAAAAGCCAGAAATTCCTAGAAATTTTCGAGGAATAAAAGATAACGCCAATGGACAAAGTCAATGATTATTTTTACACGAATATCATTTGTAAATTGTCCGAGGGAGAAAATAATGACTCGTGAATTTGTTTAAATTCTCTTTGTAACATTCACTATTCATTTTCAAAATGTGATAAAAGTAACGGAAGGAAAAGGAAACGAACAATCAACCAGGAGTCTCTCTCATGTCTTATAAAAGATAACTCATAGCATAGAGAGGAGACCTTTGCCTTTCGTAACAAAAAATGGTACTTTTACTTCCAAGTAATAAAGAGCGGGAGGCATTTTGAAGTCATAATTGTTTGCAAATGTTTTTGGGACTATTCTACACTTGTATTTGTAGTTTAATTTTTTTGAGTATTGATCATGCGAACTATTTTTATGCTTAGTATCTAGAATCCTTATGTTGTTGTGATTTCTTTTGAGTGCATGGATTATGTTACAAATTTCTTTTTTGACTATTTGAGCTGATTTCTGCAATATTATTGTGCTAACATGTCTGGGATGTCATGAACTATTTTTATTGTCTAGATATTACCTTTCACTGTACTCATTCTATTATTTTTTCTCATGGGATAGATTAGAAGTAGTTAGATTATATTAGTTTTCTTTAGTTATATTAGTTTTAGAATTATTCAGAACTCTTTGGGGGACGATTCGTTGTCTTTTCCATTTTTATTCTTTTAATTATGAGCGGAAGCGAGGCCCATATACTCGTCGGAAACACTACTCAAAATGAGAGTAGGTATAATTGGGACCTGTCATCGGGCATTTTCCCTCATCTGCTTTACTAGCCAATTGGACCCGTCAATAGAAATGGCACTAGAAGGAGGGTCAGATGACAAGTTAAGCATGTGGAGTCATTCTTGTTAATTTTTGTTTTAATTTAATAATGGCTCCATCCCATATCCCTTTATGGAGGTGTTTTTCTGGTATTGTACCTCCCAAACCTCCTAGAAAGATTTTACATTTCTTGTCACAACTTAGATTTGATGATGAGATTGAAATCTCTACATTTGAACATGCTTTACATTTATGGAAATTTTGTTGTTCTCACAACATTACTGATGGAAATACCATTTGCAGGTTGTTCACTCTCACTCTTGCAGGTCGGGTTAAGAGTTGGTGTGATACTTTGTTGTTTGCCTCTATTTACACATGGGTGTTACAAGTGAATCCTTCTGTGGACAAGCGGATTCCCTCTTGGTCTCTAGACTCCTAAGGACAAGACAAAAAAGTGCTTAACATGGACACTGACATCCTTTTAGATTTAATCAAGCTAACATATGAAGGAGAAGAAGAAATATGTGTACCTTATTAACGACGTTTGTCCTTGCAAAGTCCAGGTTGAGCTTTGATCTCGAGCTCCCTGATAGATCCTATAGAACAAAAAAAGATACAATGGACTTCCTATTCTACTGAGATTAGCTCAAATATAGATCTATCTACTGAAGACAAACTCTTGTGGAACAAACATAATTTTGAAAGAAACATGCCAAGCATTGATATATTGATAAGAACAAGTAAAAGTACTTACAATCCTTTGATGAAGGTGCAACAACTTCTTCCAGTTCTCCTTGTCCAACCCCTTTGCTCAAGTAATCTACACTGATTGCTTTGATGACATCTCACTTATGAGATCATAATTTTCACATCTCCAATCTTTTCTGTTCATACCACTTATAGGATCATAAGTTTGGCATCAATCTCTAGTCTCTCCTCACCTTTCACCATGACGAGGCCTCCTTATATAACCTTGGAGAGGCCCAACCACTTGAGAGATATTTGGGATAAGTTGAGGATTCTTCTCCTTCAGTTTTGGATCTTCCCTAAGATCATTCCTTGACCTTCTATTCGAATCCAACCACCTTCAGAAATTGAGGGGAATTTTCCCTGTTTTAGCTCAACAAACCAAAAATCCACTCAGAAAAGGTAGCGCTCCCCCAAAAGGGTACACAGAGAATTTGAGCGCTCCCCCAAAAGGGTACACAGAGAATTTGAGCGCTCCCCCAAAGAGGCCCAGAGAGTGCTGGCACTCCCTGACAGTGCGTAGGTAAGTGCTTCCCTCCAAAATCCATTTTTGAGTGGTTTTTCCAGTGGCAAAAGGCTTGTACTCCTTGTCAACTAATTTCTCTTCTTCAAAACTAGTCTTTGAGGTGTCTTAAGTGTCCTTATGATGTCGTTAGAGGCATGACATAGGCAAGATGGAAGTATGATGTTTATGACACTTGCAACACTTGTGGTCAAGATGCGACACTTGTGGACAAGATGCAACACTTACAACACTTGTAATGACAACACTCGCAACACTATTGAAGTGAGTAATTTTGATGTGTAACAATGGGAACAATTTATGCATGAATTTTTGCATGCTTTTGATAATTATGATTATGATAATTTGTGTGGAGAAATTTTAGAGCTTAAGAAGAATGAGGATGAATCCCTTGAAGATTATTTTATCAGATTTACTCATCTTTGTTACAGATTTCCTTTGGATGATAAGCCCTCTAACAATGATTTGTTTTCCTCTTTAGTTTCTCTTACCAATGAAACATATGAATCAATGGATGAAAAATCTAAATCACGTTTTAATCTTTCTTCACATGATGATTTAAATTTAAATGAAAATATTTAAAATGTTAATGGTTTAGATGGACTTCATATGTCTGGATCTTTATTTACTGTGGGGGATATAGATTAGATAGATAATTCTTTTTCAGAAGATAAATATGTATCCTCTCACCACTCCATTCCCCCTTTGTTTTGTTGTGATGAAAAAGAGGCCTCTTGTGTAAATTCAAATTCATATTTTTCTATAGTTGACCAAGAGGAGGGTTTTCCTGTTGATAATGGGACACTTCAAGTCACATTGATGGTTATGTCAGGTTCTTAGTATCCTATCTCATATTTTCCATCACAAGAAATGGAAGAGGGAGCTATGGAGAAAACTTTAAATGCTAATCATTTTGTCAATGAATAAAATATTGACACATAAAATGAATTCTTCCTCACCCAAGGATAATTTGAAATCAATTCCTCTTGATTTGGATTTTCCTGATGTCTCAAATTCTCCTAGTTTAACTAACATAGAGAAATAATGTTTTCCTATTGTTGATGGATTATTTATTAAGACTTCTTGTTCTCATGATTCTTGTGACTTGCTTCTCACTTCCAACCATGAGTATGCTTTGGAAGATATTTCAAATTCTCATATGGTGCATGATCTAGGGGATCAAATTTTGCTCAAAATTTAAATTGCTCAGAATCGCTTCAAAACAAACAAGGATGTAGGCCTCGTCGTCATGAACCCAACGCACTTTGAACGGGTTCAAATGGACACTATATGAGGAAGATATCGCGTTTTGTTCGATTTTCCAAACAGGCAAAAAATTGTTGACTATACAGTCTGTACAATCCGTACAGTTGTTGACATGGCATAAGTTGATAGGGCATGATGGTGACATGGCAATGATGACATGGCATAATCTGATTGGGCATGATGATGACATGGCAATGATGACATGGCAGAGGTTGACTAGACAGTCAAATGGCAAATCCGTTGGTGACACGTGGCATGGTTTATTGGCAAATTATGAGGTGCCATGTGGCCCAGACATGGTCTGCCATGTGGCACCCTGCTATTTAACAAAATATACGGGTGGGAGTCCAGGGGGTTTGAACTCGGGACCTCCCCCACGGAGGTAATGCATTAGCAGAGTGTGGGCTACTACTCTCCCACGCATTGGTACTTAACTTTATAGTGCACAACTTTTATTTAAAGTGATATGTGTTGTATTTTGGGGCGCGTCTGGGCTGGGGCTTAGCCCCAACCCCCGACCCTCGGTTTTGTATACATGCCAATGTGACCATCATCCCAAAACATGTGCGGGTTTTTTGTGATTCAAACGGTCCACCTTTGGTAGCCGCCACTTGTCAAACGCTCAATCCATCGAGTAATGGAGCCCCAAAATTGCACTGGGACGTGACCATATGGCCCCCCATGCGCCCAACACCTCCGCCTTTGGGGGCCCAAAATCTGCTAATGGTGCGACACTTTGGCACCAATTACAGAATGCGTGCGGGTGCTGGGTTTAGGCACAAGAAATGCCCAGAAGCTGGGTTAGACACACAAAGGTGTATTTTGGCAAACCAAAGACAACAAGCTTGAAGGGGAAAACTTCCAGGAGGCATATCTTCTTCATTTTTTGGCCAAAACAGGTGCCGAAAAAGCCCAGCTAGGGGTTTTTGGACGTTCTGGAGCCATTGGAGCCATCTATTTGGAATTTTGAGCACTATCAAGCACTGATTTTTAGCACTTTGAGCAAATAATATAAAAGATCCATTGGAATATGGACTAGGAGATGTAGCCCAAGAGAGGGGTGAACTCCTTTATCATTTGTTGTGTTATGTGTTTATTGTTCTCTATTATTTGTTGGTTAGTATCTACACCTTGAATGTGAAATTTTATATAACTAATGTGTTGCAAATTGATCCTTTTTCCTAAGCACACTTAATTTTAAACTTGCAAATCTTTCAAAGTTACAAGCCTCTTCATTACTAGATCAAGTTGGTATTAGAGCTTAGGTTTTTGAAGGCTTGATTATTTGCAAGTGTTTGTTTTCTAATGCTCACAAGGTTGAAGCTCACAAGAGGATAAGGTCAACTTGTAGAGCCAAGTTCTCAACTTTCAAGAAGAAGGACTATACAATCACCTCAAGCTTCAAGGAGGCATTCACCAAGTATGGCTCATGAAGAGAGTCATGAAAATTTTCCTTCTAAAGATGAAGATCTCAGAAAGGATTTCATGGATATGAGAGAAATGATGAAAGTCTTGATGGAAGAAAGGAATGCAAGGTGAAAACTCCAACCCTTCAAAGGACAAGGGAGACAGTGGTGATAAAACTCCAAAAGGAAATGGAGGTAATGGTGATACTCCACCTCCTTCACCTCCATCTTCCACTTTTTCTACCATTTCACAACCACCTACAAATTCTCAAAAGGGACATGGTAAAATTCCTCCACAAATTCCTTTGTTAAAGCTTGATATTAAATTTGAATTTCCAATGTACAATGGAGAGGTAAATGCTGAGAAATTAGATAATTGGATTCGTCAGATTGAAGTGTATTGTAGGATCCAAAGAATTCAAGATGATGAAACTAAGATTCAACGTTCTTCTTTAAGATTGGATAGTGCAACACTCATTTGGTGGGAAGCCAAAACTCAAGAGGACATGAAGAAATATGTAAAATTTTATCCTCTTGGAATGATTTCATTGTTGCAATTAAAAAGCAATTTTATCCATTAGCATATATGCAAAAAGCTATTATGGATTGGCAAAATTTTAGACAAGCTAAAGGGGAAAATGTGCAAATCTTTACTCAAGAATTTAGGAGAAGAGATTTGGTTTTGGGAGTAGATTTGTCTTCTCAAGAAACTTTACTCAAATACATTGGAGCTTTGCATAGTTACTTGAGACATACAATACTCATGTTTAACCTTTCAAATTTAGATGAAGTTTGTGTTCAGGCAAATCATTTGGAAGCAAGAGGGAGGAATGAAACTCACGAGGGAAACAAGAATCCTTTCAGTCATGGAGACAAGGGAAAGAGGAAGTCCAAGGGGAATGGAAAAAAATTGCTTCTGTTAAGAAAGAGGGAGAAAAATTTACATGCAAACATTGTTCAAAGAATGGCCATGATGAAGACCATTGTTGGAAACTTCATCCTGAAAAAAGACCCAAAAAGTTCAGCCACAAAGGGAAGTCAAAGATTGCTGCAACCATACAACAAGATTTAGGTTCCGATTCAAGTGATGAAACAAAAATTATAGCCATGGGTTATCAAGGTAAGGGTTCTTTTGCAAGTACTAGTTCTTCAAGTAGTAGTAGCCTCAATGAAACTCAACAAGAAAAAGAAAGAATAGAGATTTTTCACATAAGGGTTGTTTCAAAACATACCAAGATAGATACACTTTTTGATACTGGATCTCAAGAAAACCTCATATCTGAAGACATTGTCAAGAAATTAAATTTGGAAACTATTCCACATCCTAAACCATACCCTCTAGGTTGGATATGTGACAATGCTAAATTGTAGGTGACAAGAAGGTGTAAACTTAGATTTTCCATTACTACAAATTGTATAGATGAGGTAGAGATTGATGTGATTCCTTTGGATATCTGTGGTATTGTGTTGGGAAGCCCATATTTATATGATAGGAGAGCCATCTTTCATCGTCATGAGAATAAGTATCATTTATTTAAAAATGGAGTTGAGTACATTGTTAGAGCACATACAAAGAAGATGAATTTGTCACTTGTAAATGCAGGACAAATGAAGAGATTAGTCAATTCTAGTAAGAATTTTGTCCTCTTGATGATTAAACCCAAAGACAATGTTGAAAAATAAGTTTTCCAAGGTTGTGATGAAAAGTTGAAATCTGATTTATATGAGGTTGTTAACCAATATGATGAGATGTTTTAGGAACCAAAGGGATTGCCTCCAAGAAGGGGTATCCAACATGAAATACAATTACAACAAGATAGCCCTCTTCCGAACATTGGTATGTACAGGATGTCAGTAATAGAGAATTCTGAAATTAAAAAACAAATCCAAGAGTTTCTTGACAAAGGGCTCATCATGCCAAGCACGTCGCCATGTGGATCTCCAATTGTTTTAGTGCCAAAGAAAGATGGTATATGGCGCATGTGTGTAGATTTCAGGGCCTTGAACAAGATTACGGTAAAGAATTGATATCCTCTTCCTAGAATTGATGATTTGCTTGATAAATTGAAATATGCTAAGTATTTTACTAAGTTGGATTTGAGAAGTGGATATCATCAGATTATGATTGTTGAAGGAGACACATGGAAGACAACTTTCAAAACAAAGCAAGGTTTGTTTGAGTGGATGGTAATGCCATTTGGACTTTGCAATGCTCCTGCTACTTTCATGAGAGTCATGAATGATGTCTTGAGGCCTTTTCTTGATGATTGTG
>ML803715.1:127021-156040 GCA_009831015.1 Picea engelmannii
CATAATCCTATCATGCATGAAAGCTATGTTGAACAATATGCTTTAGATGTTGATTTTAAAGAAGTGTATGTGACTTTGTGTCATTCTAACCATGTTGAGGAATTGGATTACCATGTGCATGATAATATTTTGTATCATCTTGGAAAGCTATGTATTCCACATGGTGAAAGAATCAACATTATAAGAGAAGCTCATTCTTCTCTTACTGCTGGTCACTTTGGTGTAGGCAAGACAGTGGCTAATTTGCAAAGGTATTGCTATTGGCCTAAAATGAATGAAAGTGTTTCAATATATTTAAGAGGATGTTCGGTATGTGCTAGAAGCAAGCCTAGCAATAGAAAGTTGGGTTTGTATACTCCACTTCCGGTTCCTTCTCGTCCTTGGGAAAGAATTTCCATGGATTTTGTAGGAGGTTTACCTATGTCTAAAAAAAATCATGATTATCTTTATGTTGTGGTTGATCATTTAAGCAAAATGTGTATTTTGATGCCTTGTAAGATGCAGGTTACAGTTGAGCAAACGACACAAATGTTCTTTCAGCATGTTTGGGTACATTTTGGGTTGCCTAAATCCATTATTTTTTATCAAGATTCTCGATTTATTGGGAACTTTTGGACAAGTTTATGGGCACTCATGGACACCAAACTGAAAAAGAGCACAGCTTTTCATTTGCAAATCGATGGTCAAACAGAAGTCGTTAATAGAACAGTGGTGCATCTTCTTCATGGTTATTGCAGCAAGCATCCTAAACTTTGGGATGAGCATTTACACTACATTAAACATGCTTACAACTGAGCTAAGCACTCTTCAACTCAAACATTGCCATTTGAAGCATGTTTTGTCTATTTGCCCAAATCTCCTTTAGATTTTATCTTTGGGAAAGATATTGCCATTGATGGTCAATATGACATTGATAGGGTAGAAAAGTTCATTGAACAAATTCAATTGATACATCAAACGATACAAGAACAGTTGGAAAAGAGTCAAGCCAAGTACAAGACAAGACATGACAAGCATCGTGTTGATCACAGTTTCCAAGTCGGAGATGAAGTTTGGCTTTACATCAGTAAAGAGAGGCTTAAAGGAGAAGGTAAAAAACTGAAACCAAATAGATATGGACCTTTCAAAGTTCTTGGAAAGATTGGTAACAATGCCTTCCGTTTATGTTAGTAACATTTCTTGTCCGGGGCACAAGAGTATTCAAGTCTGCAAGTCGCAGGAGAAGCGCCCGAGCGCAGCACGGGAGAATCCCTTTTCCAGTTACGAGTCAAGAAAGCGGGCAAAAGGTTGGTTTTCAGCAGCCGAGGTTCACCAACAAAGAAAATTGACGGTCATCGAGTTTTTGGGGATGTCAATTTTCCCGGGATTTAGCACAAAGGGTAGCGCCCATAGTTCAGGGAAAGTCTAGGTCGTCCGATCCAATTGGGACAGGTGGCGACCAGTCGATGTATCAGGAATCGGTGTTTCGGGAGACATGGAGCCTCCCATTCTTTACAACTGAAATCCTTGATCGGAAAAACGCCGAAAGCACCTTTGGAGCCGAGCCCACGGTCTTAGCACCAGGTCACATCAAGCGAGCCTGTAAATGGGGGCAACCCTCTTTATAATAACAAATACTATTTGGGCAGTTCATCTGAAGGACGTGTGGCACACATCCATGTCACGTCGGCATTCGGGAGTTCGAGGGGTAAGCGCACCTCGTCATTTCACTTCTCGAAACCTCAAATCCCAAAATGATGAAAGCGCCCAAAATTAGGCCCATGGTTTTGGCGCCCGATCACAGAGGAGCAGGCCTAAAGGAGGGGCGCTAATGTTTATCATTTGACAAGATGGGCCCCAAAGCACTGAGAGTGATCTTAGTCGTTCATCCTGGAGTAACGTGTGGTGCGCTATTAGGTTCTCCGCCTTTTCGCCCATCGTGACTTCAAAGCATAAGGAACAACTCTCTCACATCCCCGAAGCACGAAGCATCGAAGACGTCTGGGACCTGGGCCCGCAGTATTTCCAAATCAATTCAGAACCATCAGATCAGCGTGGGGACGTGTGGTGACCACTAGGCCTTCTCGGCATTTCATCCATCGCGATTCTGAAGAGAGAAGACCTGCTCCTTCCTATCCACAAACCCCGAAATGTTGAAAGCACCTTTGAAGGTAGGCGTAGGGTCACGACCCGTGGTCACTCGAGAAAGTAGAAAGGGTTGTACAAAAGGGAGGCCAAAAGTGTCGAATTGAGTTTCAGAGGGGGGGCACTATGTTCTCCAGACGCCTATTCGACGTGATCTAAATCCTGGTACCTGCTGGGAATGAATGAAGAAGAGAGAGGGTGGTTGAAACCTCGCCTCACTCATTAATTGCAAAGTATGGATGTTCCGGTTGAAAGTCTACCCAAGAAGGTCCCCTGTACTGGTTCATTTCATGGAAGCCACCCCGAGTCCTCGACTCGCCAAGGAGGTCTGCACACGCTAGCTTGGCTCTTAATGGCTCAGCTACTTCCCTTGCAGGGGCTATGCACAGTTAAGGTGGCGTCTGACAAAGAATAGCCGTCCGGATTTGGCCGAGGGGACACCAAGTATTGTGTGCATGATCGGCCAGAGTCTGCATGCGCAGACTGTCAGAAGACATGCAGACGCAATGTTTTTAATGCAGTGTCTTTTTTTTGCTGTTGTTATTGTTTTTGAGTATATGTAGGCGTTTTCTCCATTTTTGTAAGCATCGATGGTAGAGCGAAGCTCCTGATTGTAATGTTTTAACAAATGCTCTAGTTCTCTGGTTATGCATATGTATGTAAGATTTCTTGTTTAATGAAAGCCAATTTCCCTATTCCATCTAGTTTTCATCTCATACCGAGGGAGTTCATGATTGACTGATTCACATGAATTATTGCAGTTGTGTTATGATAAAGGTTTTATTGTGGCACTATTGTATTCTCTGGTTTTCTGCGTTTGAATGTAAGAATATCTCATGTTTAAATGCATTCTCCTACAGTCTACTAGAAACCTGATGTTGACAATAGACCTTTGCATCTCTCTGATACAAGTCTTCCCCCTACTCACCCTTACTACAACTCACTGTCTCAAGTATGTCCAAGACCTCACCTACCCATGCATGCCTGGCCTAGTTTCGGATTTGAAACAATATTGTCTGAGTTTACTTCCATTTGATCACCCCTTTCATACACAAATCGTGACATAAACTGATGGGCATCGAGCTCTCTCCTGCTGCAATCCAGGAGTGACTTCCATCGCCAACATTTCTGGCATCGTTGCCAGGGACGAAGTTGAATATTTTCCCTGGGCAAAACGACATTGAGCCTCTGATTTTGAAGGTGCATCAAACATCATAGCCCTTCAAGATTGTTATTGTGCACCTGGCGACTCCACTGTGGTGACTCCAAGGTTTCCACATCACTGTTTTAGCTATGGCTATTGTTAGCACACCTGAAAGCTGACCCTAAGGAGCTTTCTCGAGAAGGTTTCAGCAGCTGCTTTCTCAGCCTGAGAAGCTTCCTGGGGTAACAACAACGTTAAGATATGGCCTTTGATGGTGAACAAGGACTAGACACATTTGAAGCTGCACATCTTTCACCTAGCAACTCCATGATTCAAGGATCGATTTGTGACTCCACTGGTTCAATATGGAGAAAATCCTTGCTCCCAGGTTTGCCACTTTTAATTTTTATGCTATTCCTGGTTTTCCTAATGTTGTCCCCTCTCTGAATGAATGGGGCGATTATTTTCCCATATTTGGAAAATGTGAAGAGGACAACCCTACTTAGCACCTCAGTGAGTTTCATGAACTCATGCATCAGTGGGAGATACATCATGAGGATGTATTACTTAAGATGTTCATGTTCTCGTTAGCAGGGGATGCACGTAAATGGTATCATTCTTTACCCCCTGCTAGCATTTCTTCACTCTCAGAGTTTCATGTAGCCTTCACTGCCTATTGTCAGGAGCTTTATCCCTTTGAGTTGATTTTTCATAGCTGTTGTGAGGGATACTATAAAAATGTATACAAGATAGAGCTGTCTCTTATGTAGGCTATGAGGATGATCCTGATGACTTGGATCAGAGCTCCATCCTTTCTCCTCCCCATTCGTCTGCAGCAGGGGGGGTTATGAGAGTGATGCAGTTCCCAGGGAGGAGGATGACGCTCTGAGTGAACTAGTGGTGCAGGCGATATTCCCCACTCCCCAATGTGCAAAATTGGAATCTGAAGGCAACAAAAAGGATTTTCTAGTCTTCGAGGCAGATGATCTAAGCAACTCTTTTGAAGAGATTATTGAAGTTTTTTGGATGCGTTAGCATCTGCCCCCAATGAACCTGTTGTCTCAGATTTAAACAAAGAAGCCATTGTGGAAGAGGATCATTCTTTCTTCCTTCATGATATTTCCTATGATGTATTTACATTTGGGATTGAAGAGAGGGATCAGGAGACCGTTCCCTTTTTACAAGATGGGGGAGTGCATGAAAAAGAGGAGGAACCAGAGGAACGACTGAGCATGTATTTCATGTTCTATCTGGAGCCAATCAATAAACAACCACCACCTGAGATCAGTGAGCCTGCATCAGTTGTCCTCCTACCTGTGCTTATCAAAGATATTTAGCCACAGGTGGACAACTGTGTAGCACAGGCGGCTGTTTGTCGCCAATTTTCCGAAATTTTCCACTCATTCTATGACCCTGTCAGCAAGTACATGGAGTGGCATTTCCCCTATGCCTTGGAGCCGCCCTATTTCATCTCAACTTCAACCTGTAAGGAGGAGTTGAAGAGTGTAACCATTTTGTTGTCACGGTTACACCATCTGCTGATGATCATTGACAGAAGGAAGGAGCTTCTATCCAGGAAGTTGCTTGAATGGCTATGGTGGAAATCTGCTTTCACCTAGCCCCATGTAAAGTGTTTATTAGTTTAGGATTGTATATAAATAAGCTCCTTTGAGCATGTATCTTTATTTTGTTGCTTTTATTTTTTGGCTTGTATTTTCAGTAGCGGGAAGTTTTGAGCCTGACTCCATAGCCCAACAGCAAGGCACTGAAATTGCAAAATGAGTCCTTAGAGCATCACAGGGACGACTCTATCCCCCATGGAGCCTAATGTTAGTAACATTTCTTGTCCGGGGCACAAGAGTATTCAAGTCTGCAAGTCGCAGGAGAAGTGCCCGAGCGCAGCATGGGAGAATCCCTTTTCCAGTTACGAGTCAAGCAAGTGCGAAAAAGGTTGGTTGTCAGCAGTCGAGATTCACCAACAAAGAAAATCGACGGTCATCGGGTTTTCGGGGCTGTCAAGTTGCCCTGGATTTAGCACGAAGGGTAGCGCCCATAGTTCAGGGAAAGTTTGGGTCGTCCGATCCAATTGGGACAGGTGGCGGCTAGTCGGCGTATTGAGAATCGGTGTTACGAGAGACATGGAGCCTCCCATTCTTTACAACTAAAATCGCCGATCGGCGAAATGCTGAAAGTACCTTTGGAGCCGAGCCCACGGTCTTAGAACCAGGTCACATCAAGCGAGCCTTTAAATGGGGGAATCCCTCTTTATAATAACAAATACTATCTGGGTCGTTCATATGAAGGACGCGTGGCGCACATCCATGTCACGTCGGCATTCGGGAGTTCGAGGGGTAAGCTCTCCTCATCATTTCACTTCTCGAAACCTTGAATCCCGAAACGACGAAAGCGCCCAGAATTAGGCCCATGGTTTTGGCACCCGGTCACAGAGGAGTAGGCCTAAAGGAGGGGCGATAATGTTTATCATTTGACAAGATGGGCCCCAAAGCGCCGAGAGTGATCTTAGTCGTTCATCTTGGAGGAACACGTGGCGCGCGATTAGGTTCTCCGCCTTTTCGCCCATCGCGACTTCAAAGCATAAGGAACAGCTCTCTCACATCCCCTAAGCGCGAAGCATCGAAGACGTCTGGGACCCGGGCCCGCAGTATTTCCGAATCAATTCAGAACCATCAAATCAGCGGGGGGAGGCATGGTGACCACTAGGCCTTCTCAGCATTTCGCCCATCGCGATTCTGAAGAGAGAAAACCTGCTCCTTCTTATCCACGAACCCCGAAACGTCGAAAGAACCTTTGAAGGTAGGCGTAGGGTCATGGCCCGTGGTCACTCAAGAAAGTAGAAAGGGCTGTACAAAAGGGAGGCCAAAAGTGCCGAATTGAGTTTCAGAGGGGAGGCACTATGTTCTCCATACGTTGATTCGACGTGATCTAAATCCTGGTACCTGCTAGGAATGAATGAAGAAGAGAGAGGATGGTTGAAACCTCGCCTCACTCATTAATTGCAAAGTATGGATGTTCCGACTGAAAGTCTACTCGAGAAGGTCCCTTGTACTGGTTCTTTTCATTGAAGCCACGCCGAGTCCTCGAATCGCCAAGGAGGTCTACACATGCTAGCTTGGCTCTTAATGGCTCAGCTACTTCCCTTGCAAGGGCCATGCGCAGTTAAGGTGGCGTCTGACAAAGAATAGCCGTCCGGATTTGGCCGAGGGGACACCAAATCTTGGGTGCATGATCTGCCAGAGTCTGCATGCGTAGACTGTCAGAAGACATGCAGACACAATGTTTTTAATGCAGCGTCCTTTTTTTGCTGATGTTGTTGTTTTTGAGTATATGTAGGCGTTTTCGCCATTTTTGTAAGCATCGATGGTAGAGTGAAGCTCCCGATTGTAATGTTTTAACAAACGCTCTAGTTCTCTGGTTATGCATCTGTATGTAAGATTTCTTGTTTAATGAAAGACAATTTCCCTATTCCATCTAGTTTTCATCTCATACCGAGGGAGTTCATGATTGACTGATTCACATGAATTATTGCAGTTGTGTTATGATAAAGGTTTTATTGTGGCACTATTGTACTCTCTGGTTTTCTGCATTTGAATGTAAGAAGATCTCGCGTTTAAATGCATTCTCCTACAGTCTGTTAGAAACCTGATGTTGACAACAGACCTTTGTTTCTTTCTGATACAAGTCTTCCCCCTACTCACCCTTACTACAACTCACTGTCTAAAGTATGTCCAAGACCTCACCTGCCCATGCATGCCTGGCCTAGTTTCAGATTTGAAACAATATCGTCCGAGTTTACTTCCATTCGATCACCCCTTTCATACACAAATCATGACATAAACTAATGGGCGTCGGGCTCTGCTCCTGCTACAATCCAGGAGTGACTTTCGTCGCCAACAATTTGGATTTGCCTCCCTATATGAAAATGTATGTAGTTGCCAATGTTGAGAATTTGAAGTTGTATGAGCCTCCTTTGATTGATGATCAAGGAGAGCATGTTCATATTCCTTCTATAGATGATTTCTCGCCAGAATATCTTACAGAACTGCATGAAGACATAATCCTTGACAGGAGGATGAGAACTTCAAAACAAGGAAATGTGGAATACCTTCGAGTTGGTATTAAGGACACAAATCCAAGAAAGGCCAAGTGGATTGAGGTTGGAAAGGTGAGGGAATTGTACCCTCATCTTCAGATAGACTGAAAGTAGTCTTTTGGAGGTCCAAAAGCTTCCCAATGGGGAGGAGTGATCCAGGGGATCAAATTTTGCTCAAAATTCAAAGTGCTCAGAATCACTTCAAAACAAACAGGGACATAGGCCTCGTCGTCACGAACCCAATGCAATTTGAACAAGCTCAAACAGACACTATATGAGGGAGATATTGTGTTTTGTTTGATTTGCCAAACATGCAAAAAATTGTTGACTGTACAGTCCATATAATCCGTATAGTTGTTGATGTGGTAGAAGCTGATAGGGCATGATGGTGATGTGGCAGTGTTGACATGGCAAAGGCTGAATGGATAGTCGAATGGAAAATCCATTTGTGACACATGGCATGGTTTATTGGAAAATTATGAGGTGCCACGTGGCCCAGACATGGGCTGCCACATGGCACCCTGCTGGTTAACAAAATATATGATTGGGAGTCCGCGGGGTTCGAACCCGGGACCTCCCCCACGGAGGTAGCACCTTAGCAGAGTGTGGGCTACCACTATCCCACACATTGGTACTTAACCTTATAGTGCACAACTTTTATTTAAAGTGATATGTGTTGTATTTAGGGGTGCGTTCGGGCTGGGGCTTAGCCCCAGCCCCCGACCTTTGGTTTTGTATACGCGCCAATGTGACCACCATCCCAAAACACGCACAAGTTTTTTGTGATTCAAACGGTCCACCTTTGGTAGCCTCCACTTGTCAAATGCTCAAGCCACCGAGTAATGGAGCCCCAAAATTGCGTTGGGACGTGGCCATATGGCCCCCCATGCGCCCAACACCTCCGCCTTTGGGGGCCCAAAATCCACTAATGGTGTGACACTTTGGCACGAATTATGGAATGTGCATGGGTGCTGGGTTTAGGCACAGGAAATGCCCAGAAGCTGGTTTAGACACACATAGGTGCGTTTTGGCGAACCAGAGACAACAAGCTTGAAGGGGAAAACTTCCAGGAAGCATATCTTCGTCATTTGTTGGCCAAACCAGGTGCTGAAAAATCCTAGCTAGGGGTTTTTGGATGTTCTGGAGCCATTGGAGCCATCTATTTGGCATTTTGAGCACTGTAAAGCATTGGTTTTTATCACTTTGAGCAAATAATATAAAATATCCATTGGAAGTTGGACTAGGAGATGTATCCCAAGAGAGGGGTGAACTCCTTTATCATTTGTTGTGTTATGTGTTTACTGTTCTCTGTTATTTGTTGGTTATTATCTGCACCTTGAATGTGAAAGTTTATCTAACTAATGTGTTGCAAATTGATCCTTTTTCCTAAGCACACTTAATTTTAAACTTGCAAATCTTTCAAAGTTACAAGCCTCTTCATTACTAGATCAATGCACAAACAAAAAAACCACACTAATTTTTTTACCTCGGGAGAAGAAATAAACATACAAGACACACCTCTTTAATCACAACAATCTACTTTTAACTTGGAAGAGGAGAACCATGTTGATGAAGAACATGTTGACTATGAAACCACACATACTATACAACCCACCGATTCACAATCATCCAACAATGTTTTTAAAAAGGAGGAACTACCATTCAAAGAGTCACTTTCTGAAGAATTTTCTTGTTCTAGAGATCCCTTTACTTCTCTTAATTCTACCACTTATTTTCATTTGTATCCTAATCTCTTTAATGGTTTGACGTTTGTTAACCAAAATTTGGTCATCTATTTTTTCTTTCTCTTGGATTCATAAAAGATTTGATATCAAAAGAAGACATTTTTTATTGTTTATAAGTTCATTCTACAACCCTCAGTCTCAGCGTCGTCATGCACTTTTTGGATCAGAAATTTGTTTTTGTATGCCTAAGTTATTCAAGATTTTGTCTAAATGTCTGAGGAAAAGATTATGAAGAATTTTTATAAGTATCATGTTCTCCTCTCCATTTTCGAATTATGAATAAGTACTCTCATCACTTATTTCCCTCACTTTCCGTCTCCACACTTAACCATTTTTCTTTTTTCCACTCTACTACTACTCTCATACTTAACCGTTTTTCCAGTTTTCCCTCTCCCCTCTTCTCCTTTCCATACTTAGTCAATTTATCATACTCACGCACTTATATGTTATGCTTTCACCACTCTTCTCCCATATTCTCCACTAGTCTCTACACTTAGACTTTTTTGGGACTCTTGCTTCATCTCCTCATCGGGTTCGCAGGTTGGTGGACTCATACATTCCCTCATCTTCTCACACTCCCTCACTTGCCAACCTGTTATCTACATATTACACTCTCTACCTCCGACACCTAAATTTCTCCCCTATTTCTCTTCTCATTCAAAACTTTAAAACTTATAATGTTTTATGAATTTGTCAGGTTTGCGGGTTGGCAGACTCATGGATTCATTCACCTCACCCTCTCCCCAACTCGCCAACCTGTCCCCGCAACCTACAAACTACCCCCTTGACTTACGCTACCCACAATTTTCCCTCCTCCCCTCTCGTCCCATATCCCATACTTAGACAAATTCTCAAAGCTATTCCAAGGCATGAAAACTAGTGAATGAGAATATGACACATGGCAATGAATGAGGTTGTGACACATGGAAACTCAACATTGGAGACACATTGCAACATACAATTTGTGACATATGGCATCATATTATTGGTTATATTTTGCATCTAATGATTTTCTAACACATGGGATATGACTTGACAATGAATTAGTGTTGACTGGGCATGAGGTGGACGATTATGGGATTCCAAAGAAATATTATTTTATTCAACAACTTTCCAAGGGTTGAATCCCTCAAGCTCCATAATTTCTTCTCCTCTTTGTTTCTTACTAAGTGTATAATACACTTAGTATTATATACCATGAAGATTTGTAATATCCCAATGAATGTGGGATGATATTTATGAATAAAAAGTCAAATTTTCAAAGAAGGAGAAATGAATTTGAAATCAAAGGCTGAGATTGCCCCAAGACATCAGATCGACGGTGGTTGAGTCACGATCTTACATAGGCCATAAATTGAGCTCTGGGTGTCAGAATCGCGCAAAATATATACCTTTGGAAAGGCATTTTGACGTAGAATATGGTGGTATGGGTTTGAAATGATGCAAGTTGACATATTTTTCTCAGAAATTAAAATATCAGTCAGCTGCATTTTTAATGGGCATGCGTGACAACTCAACTTCACAAGCTCATATCTTGAGATCCGGGCGATGGATTTGTGCAAAATTTATATCATTGGAAAGATAAGATGATGGAGATAACAATAGAAGTGATTTTGATGGCTAAAAAATTTATTATCATTCCCATAATATTAAAACAGAGTCCTCCTCTTTTAAATGGGAAATTAATTAAATTATGAAAATAAAAGATTATTTAAAAACTTTTATTAAAAGGGAAAGGGACCCATTTTAGATATGTATATATTGATTATATAATTTCATTAATGAGGCACTAATTAAATGGAATGTTTCAAGAATAAACTTGTACAGGAATTTCAAAAGAGGAAGAAAACCCTAACTACTCAAGTAGTTAGAAAATCTCTTCTTAAAAAGAGAAGAGAGGCTTCATCAAGGGTTCCAAGAATCAGTATTGTCAGAGGACAAGGGAAGAATATCAGAGGAAGAATAAGGTACAACCATGGATACACAATCAAGTTTCTGATCAAAATAAATAAATCTCCATATTCTTGATTCTTTCTATTCTTCTACACCACTTCTCATAGCTTTATGTTTGAATCTCATAGTTAGGCACAAGGCTGAGTTGTTGAGTGTTTTTCTTGTATTCTTCTACAAACTTTTCTTGTATGATCATGGAGTATTTGCAGCCACATACAAGGTTGTCAAATTTCTGGTAATGAAGAACATTTCTCATGAATAAACTCCACAAATAATTGCTTCGGGATTGATCTTAATGTATCTTGTAACTTTGAGTTTTAAGTATGAGACATTTGAGGTTGACCTATCAATTTCTCTTTTATTACTAATTGCAGTACTCTATTAAAATTATTTGAGATGATCAAATCATTCTCTCCTATTTCTCATGAAGAAGATATGGATGCATTTATATACTATTAAGAAGATTGTGTGTGATGATGATCACAATTTAATTATGATGTTGAAGCCCTCCTTCAATCTTTTCTTATTGTAAAAATACTTGTGTTGCACATAAAGATCATATTGGGTTACTAAAGAACCATTTACATATAAATCCAAGAAATAAATATTTGGGGTTTGTTGCCTAGCACTCTCCCTAATCCAAGATTGTAACGTCCCCGACCATCCATGCTGGCCATGCTATGCCAGAGAACTCTTACGTTCTCTCTTCGAAACATACTGTAATATAACCAATATCCAATAGAGCTATGCCACATTATTTTTTTTGAACTGCATGCAATTAAAATATACACACAGAGAACTCTTGCGAAAGCATTATATATAAAATGAAAACACACAAATACATCTGTAAATACATGGATTCACATTGAAATAACAATAAACATATACAAGAAATACCCATAAAAATAAACACAGTTATAACTGCACAAATGATAACCCATAAAAATAAGCACGTAAATAACAATGCAACAAGTAAATTTATCACACAATTGGCACTTATCTTGGTAAGAATGTCACCAACTGTGTGCAGACCTTCCACGAACCTCCCATCCTTAGACCACAATGTTTTTCACTCTCAACAGTGAGTCACCCCCGAGCTGGGACTAAAATCCACCCGGTTAAAGGGATTCCTAACCAGGCTAAAGGCTTATAGACAACAGGAAAGACTCCATCTTAGGTGTCTACTCAAACTAACAACCTACAGTCCCTCATTCCCCACATGCCTGTCCCACCCAGGAAGTGTGCCATTTCTCTGCTCAACAGTCCTTCAACTGCCCCACTTCATTTTCGGGCTCCAGCAACAGGCCGGACAAGAAGTCTCAGAGCACTGTAGCTTCAGTTCAGCACCTTCAATAAATCAATTCCCATCAATTGTCTCACTCAGAGAATTGCTCACGGGCCTAACAACCCACCTCTTCAATATCCCACGGGCCTGACAACCCACTTCTTCAATCCAACTCCCAAGCTAACCAAATACACCAACACATAATGGCTATGGATATAGGTTCAGGTACAATCATGAAGATACAAAGGATAGCTCAATGGTTGTGTGCATGCTCATGGATGATTAACTGGATGGCTGAATGATGGATGAATCATCAAAAGAATCATGGAAAAGATGGGAAAATGAACAAAGTCCCAACAATATGTATGCATGTCCCCAAATTGACACTTGTCATGTTGGGAGCTACTTTGGCCCACT
This sequence comes from Picea engelmannii, assembly GCA_009831015.1. Classification (NCBI taxonomy): domain Eukaryota; kingdom Viridiplantae; phylum Streptophyta; class Pinopsida; order Pinales; family Pinaceae; genus Picea; species Picea engelmannii. The sequence goes on from ML803715.1 coordinate 139,801, forward strand.
TGTACCCAACTTTAGAACTTAGGATAAAATAATTATCCATATTTTATGATTTAAGAAATATTAATATAATATTTTTTTTTGTCTTAAGCTCCCTAGCTTATCCCTTTTCCTTAACTTTTAGGCCCCTCCCTTTCCCTAACTAGTGGAGTTTAGTCCCCCATCTCTTTTATCATGGTCAGTCTGTGCGCAGCGATGTATTTTATATTAATTATGAGACATATACAAAAATAGGTGCACTGCCCTTTAACATTTAGGCTCTCTGGCCTAATTAAAGCATAAGCATCCTAGCTTATAACAAATGGCTCACTGGCCTATAAACACAATATATATACAAAGACTCCCTGGCCTCAAAATCACACACACTTAAGTTGTTGCGCGCGGTATTCTGGAATGTGCACACTTCCTCATTTTACTGTGTAGTACAAGTGTGTACTATGCCATGAAAAGTGCATACACAATGATATCAAACAACTCACTAGCTTAAGTACATTTTCATTTACATTTACAACTGGGTTCGGCCTAGGGACATTACAAAGATATTCAAAGATATATATTTTAGCCAAAGAGGAGAACCACCTCTCTAAAAACGAAGGGGGACTAGTGTCCTCATGTGGTTATTGTTCTGATCTTGATAGATCTGAGCATCAACATTTTTGGCGACCATACTAGAGACCGATTTATTTTCAATATATTTAAGGAACCAAAAATCTCCATGGCTCAAAGTTTCGAGAAGAAGATTCATGAAAATTGTTGTTTATTTTAAGCACAACTCACCTTTTTTGTAATTTCCAAAATAAACGAGAAGCACCAAAGATTTGGGAGAATGAACTCCCTGGCATCTCCATTGAAAAAATTCAAAATGAAGGGTTTCATTCATGTCATAATGTTTCTTTATATTCTTCACCAAACCCATCAATGGCATTAAAAGACTCAACAAAAGGGAGAAATATGAAAAGAAGGAGGTGATTTCATAATACCCCTTTAAATCTACCATAAATAGACTTTCAAATGCCCAATATTCCTTTTAAAATTTGTTCTATATTCTTTTGGGATGCTTCAAAAGATGCAGAGAAACACTTGATTAATTTTAAAGGTACATGTTATTATTTCAACCTCAATGAAGACAATTTTACATGTATATTATTCTTACAAACTCTACGAGGGAATGCTCTTGAATGGTATAGTTCATTAATGCCTAACTACAGTATCAGTTGGGATGTGTTAGAAGATTCATTTACAGAAAAGTTCATCCCAAAAATGAATTCATATGTTTTTGATGATGTTTTAAATGTTGTTTCCCACCCATCCTCTCCCATGTGGAAGCAAGATAACGAAATGACCAATTTTGAAGAAGAATATAATCAAAGAGTGGATGAAATTTTTAAGTCAAGTCATGTTGATGAAGACGAAGATGAAAATTCCAAATTACAAAAAGAAAATTTCAACCTCCTATATACTCCATATGAAGATATTTCAAGTAACAAATTTGATAATGAAATTGAGGAACACAAGAAGATTTCAACCTTGTAATAGATGATGAAACATCACAATAGAACTTACAACAAGAAGAATTGATGGAAGAAATGAATCTTGAGAAGAATGATGAGCAAGATCACCTTTACAAGAAAGAAGAGTCTTTTCAAGAGATTTTTGATGAATCAATAACCTTGGAAGTGGTTGGAAATAAGAAAAATGATGAATGTATCCTTATGTTGAAAACTCCTCAACCCATCAAAGACAATAGTATTATTGAGTAGCCAAGAATTGATTTCATTGAATTGTGGTTCCATAGCATTGTTGGCCAAACAACACAATCAAATATTCACCATACTTGGTATTATTTTTCTCCAGTACATATTGAGAATGCCCCTGACTCGTTGGTACAAGTCCCAACATATCTCATAATTTTGGAGTTCATTCCACAAATCAGATCAATGCTTGAATGGCTCCATTGGAAATATGCATATACCTAAGGTTCCTCTTTCTTTCAAGTAAGTTAGGGTAGGTGGATCATGTATGTACATAGTTTATTTCTTCAGTCAATTTTTTTCGCAATAAATAATTTGTTAAGTGGATGTTGAAATTTGAAGATAACTCCATGAAAGAAGAAGAATTACAAGATTGTATTTTGAAGATGACTCCATATCCCAATGGAGAAGGTAACTAGTCTTGAGATTCTAGTGTTCTCAGAAACCCACAGAGGGTCACTCTCCCGCAGTTGGAGCCATTTGTTGACCAAAATTTAGTCATCTATATTTTCCTGCTCTCAGATTCATAAAAGATTTGATATCAAAAGAAGATTTTTTTTTTATTTTATAAGTTCATTCTGCAACCCTCGGTCTCAACTTCATCATGCACTTTTTGGATCAGAAATCAATTTATGTATGCTTAAGTTATTCAAGATCTGGTCTAAAGGTCCAATGGAAAGATTATGAAGAATTTTTCTAAGTATCATGTTCTCCTCTCTATTTTCGAATTATGACTAAGTACTGTCAACACTTATTTCCCTCACTTTCCATCTCCACACTTAACCATTTTTTTACTTTTCTACTCTACTCCTACTACTCTCATACTTAACCGTTTTTCCAGTTTTCCCTGTCCCCTCTTCTAATTTCCATACTTAGTCAATTTATCATACCCACGAACTTACATGTTATGCTTTCACCACTCTTCTCCCATATGTTCCACTAGTCTCTACACTTAGAATTTTTTGGGACTCTTGCTTCATCTCCTCATCGGGTTCACAGGTTGGCAGACTCATACCTTCCCTCATATTCTCACACTCCCTCACTTTCCAACCCACTATCTACATATTACACTCTCTACCTCCGACGCCTACATTTCTCCCCTTACCTACCTTCTCATTCAAAACTTTAACACTTAGAATGTTTTATAAATTTGTCGAGTTCACGGGTTAGCGGTCTCATGGATTCATTCACCTCACCCTCTCCCCAACCCGCCAACTCGTCCCCACAGCCTACAAACTACCCCCTCGACTTCTTCTACCCACAATTTTCCCTCCTCCCCTCTCGTACCATCTCCCATACTTAGAAAAATTCTCAAAGCTATTCCAAGGCATGAAAACCAACAAATGAGAATATGACACATGGCAATGAATGAAGTCATGACACATGGAAACTTAACATTGGAGACATGTGGAAACATACAATTTGTGACATATGGTGGAATATTATTGGTTATATTTGGAATCTAATGAGTTTCTGACACGTGGGATATGACTTGAAAATGACTCAGTGTTGACTAGGCATGAGGTGGACGATGACGGGATTCCAAAAAAATATTATTTTATTTCTAAGGGTCGAATCCTCCAAGCTCCATAATTTCTTCTCTTCTTTATTTCTTAGTATTGTATACCATGAATATTTGTAATATCTCAATGAGTGTGGGATACTATTTATGAAAAAAAAATTGAAATTTCAAAGGAGAAATGAATTTGAACTCAAAGGCTGAGATTTCCCCAAGGCATCATATCGACAGTGGTTGAGTTACGATTGTTATCATTAAAATTTCGTCTGCAACATTGCACTCAAATGGTTACAAAAATACAACAATGCCAACAACTATTAGTTCACCTGCAACACCAAAATGCATTTCAAAGGGAAAAGCTATACAATTGGGCAAAAATTAACATGCGCAAACTCACTCAAGGAAGCGCACGCATAGTGCATGGGCCAACGAAGCTTGTAGAGTGCACAATGCATCATATGCGCAATTGTGTACGAGAAAAGCCGCACAATCCTGTGAATGGTGAATTCATGATTCTTGTTGGCCCCTCAACCACTTATGGACCAACTCCCAACTTGATTTGAACTTCAGATCTAAGCTAAATCTGAATGGGGGGCTGGTCAATATCCAAAGGGTGCCCTAAAGGGCCCCTTGTTCACACTAAGAACCAATTGAATATTGCCTTGAAGAAATGCTATAAATGAAGGCCATGGGTGCACTAAGAAACCAAGATCTTCATAGTATTGTTATGCTGCCTCAATTCTCCCTTGAGAATCCTCTTTTCTCCTAGGAGCATTCTAGCATCATTCCAATAGGCCATTCCACTCACCTCTTGAGGGAATAGGCATTGATTTTCTTCATCATTTACCATTTTTCTCCCAATGTAAAAAAATCTCTTCATTTGGAAACTCAAGAGCCCTACCAAGGAGGAAGAGGCGAATCATAAGTCCTCATTTTTCTCTACGATGTTTTGCCAACTAATATAGTTATCCATTGGTGGCATAATCTTGTTCATTGGTTGATTGTTTAAGGTTCTAAAAGTTTCTTATGCATTCTAGTTTTTATTTGCTTATTTGTTTTAGTTTTTTTACTTGTTTATTTCATGTGCTTTGATTGTTTAGTCCATGTATTAAACTCTATCTTGTATAGCAGGCCCAACTAGGCATGCAAGTGCCCTTGTTTTGCTCACCCAAGCGACGAAACAGACACAACAAATTGGCAACCATATTGGGGAAAGGTATCAATTTCGACCCTATTTGGGCTTAGAGAGCACTTATTTTTAATACATTTATCTTGCAGGTATCAAAACCGGCCTAGAATTACCTATCAAAAGAAATATTTTGAGCTGGAGGAGGAGAATTTCACTCAAAAATCCCCCCCCCCAACACGTATCAGAACATGTGCGGGTATTCCAGCCCACAGACGCACACTCAGTGCACTATGCACCTGAAAGAATTATGTTCTCTGCGCACTATGAGCCCAAAAGGCTTATGTTCTCTGTGCATCTATCATAACTGTAACTCGCACACATTTACAGAGTTTCAAAATTGTAATGGTTTTTGTAATGATTTGAAGGCCCCTGGCCTTCAAATTTTTTCTTTCATGCAATTTTTTAATTCACTCCACTTAGACTCCTTTCCCATATGAAAGGTTAGCTAAACATAGACACTTAGGGGGTAAAAATAACCATATATTCTCCTCTTTTGTTTTGGTTTCCACATGGATGGCTTGTTTGGTTTGTATAATTTAAGTTGAGATCATTGCTATCACAAATAAAACAATTACATTGGGACTAGAAATCAACTTTGATCATTGAGTATGCTCTTCTCTCGCACCATAGAGTGATTTTGAGAATCAAAAAGGTGGGTAAGGGGACATTTCATCTCCCTTAACAAAAATCTTTAGGAGAGGAAAACCCCCCCCTAGGGCTCCTCTTAGTTTCTTTTTGAAATCATCTACAATTTGTAAGGGCCCATACATGCCCACTTGTTGCAAACTTAGGATAATTTCTTGAAATTTCTTTCTTAGTTTACATCACTAGGAGAGTTTAAAGATCAAAGTAACAGTCCCATACACGCCCACATGCTTGCAATCTAGGATATTTTTTCAAGATTTCTTAGTGTAAACAACATTAGGGATTTTAAAGGATTGGTAAGAACCCATATGTCCACATGCTAGTTCTTTAGGGCTTTTAAAATTCCGCAAGGTTGTACCAATGAAACTTAGTAAGATAGGTAACAAATATTTGTAAGTGTTAGAACTGAGAATCATCCTCAGACTGGAATGAGGATAAGCCCAGTACCCATCAAATTATATGTAAATATGAATGAGTGTTTAAAGGTCAAATGGACAAGACTCTGAATAATAATGTTTTAAACTCAGAAATATGGGCTAACACGCACAAGAAATTGGGGTCTTGATAAACTTCAGTCAGTGAATGAGAGTAAAAGTGAATAGGAGGAATACTAAGTGATGGATATGTAAAGTTCTGCAATTGACATCAGGTCTTCAAGCAACCTAAGGAGGAAAAACTCAAAACACAAGATCTTCTCGAATTCAAAGTTTAAAAAACATTAAAGAACATCATAGAAGTATTATAATCTAACATTCATCATAACACAACTATAAAAATATCATGTGAATATTCCAATCATGAAAACTTCAGCATAAGAGGCAACAAGATGATATAAGAGAAACTAATTTCTATTAATAATACATTCTCAAGTCCAGTACATAACCAGAGAACCAATCTTAGTAAAAAATATTACAATAATGGAGCCTCAAATCAACCATTCCAACCCTCTCCAAGAGATATCTCATTCCTTAAATAGAAAATAATATCCAAATAACCTTAGGAGGTCGAATCCCATCTCCTCCATTGGATTCTAAGCCTTGGAGATAGGTGGCAACAATCAAAGAGACAAAAATCCAACAAACTGTTAATTTTCAGGAAATTGTTGGAAGTCATTAATAAATTGTTTCCACCTTACTGCATGAGGTCTTTGATGGAGATAAAAATTAGGTGTAGGTGTCCTTTGAAATCTAACCGATCCTTGATAATCCATTTGAATCCTCCTTGATAGGTGGAAACCTCCCAACAAGGCGAATATCCAAACAGTAATAGCTACAAGAAATTTTGTAGCGTCGATGTAAAACATTTTTTCACATTTCGCAGTGCCACTTCTATTTCTAATATCTCTCTAACCATGACACATATAGTAAAACCGAGAGAGGTTTTTTTTATTTGGTATGTGATGAAAAAAAATCTCCTCCAATTTTCAAAAATATCTTCCAATTTGTTCATAATCCAAGTTTTAAGTTAGTCACTCAAAACTTGCAGAAGCGTCCTTGCAAAATAACTCTGCACATTTCGTAGCGCCAACCCTGTTGTAGCCTCTGCGAATTTGGTAGAACCACACCTCAAATAGAATCTGTCAAATTGGTATCTCCCATCATCAAAACAACTATGTGGATTTTGTAGTGCCACTGTTAAGTTCAACTTAAGAGTTTTCGTAGCATATAAGGTAGCAAAATCGCATAAAATACTACATAGACGATTTTGTAGCGCCATCTTTGAAATAACTCTACAAATTTGGTAGCACACCTCCTCTGTTTTAGGAAAGTATCCATTCACATAAGATTTCTCTTTAATGTGTGCATGGAGCTAGGCTTTGGTATATGCATTAGATTTGGTAGCTAGGATAGGTTTGACTTAGGACACTTGAGCACACACCACCTTTCACCAAAGCAATTAATGGGAAATGGTCAAGGATCGATGATGAATTGGGAGACTATGACCGTAGGAAAAATACCAAAAGAAATTGGAAAATCTAACACAAAATTTATGAAGGCGCTTAAAATTTTGATGGTGCATTTTTGAGTGCTAACAGTAAGGACCACTTGAAGTCCACATGTTGCAAATTCACACCTAACTTGTTAAAATTTGGCACATTTTTTCACTTGCTCACACACAAAGTCACTCCTCACTCACATAATTTCCATCTTGAATTGTGGAGGTTGAAGCAGGTTCTCTCCAAAGGAATTCTGAAACGTCCCACTATTTCTTGAAGACACTATCCATGCCCACTTAATTCAAACGAGATTGGTTCACACCCCCAATCTCTCAGCCCACCACATCTAATTTTTTTTTCTAAAAACTCACTAAGTTTTCCTCCATAAGAGGTGCCAAAATAAATTATTTAGTTGAGGTAGGATCTCGGGAGTAGGCATCCAAATAACCCCCCATCATCTGGTTCTCACATTTTCAAACATTAGAAGTTGACAAATAGGGAACTTTAAAATCCTCCAATTCAAGTGTTCCTACACCATAGGGCAGGGAGATACTCATGAAGGGTTGAAGTCTGAGGTCTAGTTGTTCTATGCATCCCCCCTTGAGTCACCCAACTCTTGCAAGGGATCCAACCCATGACCCATTTATGAGGCCGAAAATCTAAATGTTGCACTTTGACCAAGGTACCTAGTAGCCAAATTTAGGACATCTACCCAGGTGGAAATTGTGGGCTGCAATTGCACCTTGATCATATTTTATGTGGCTATTGGGAAATATCACCAGCTCTTTCGGGATATGTACCCTCTACCCCTCATTATAACTGATTATTTCATCCTTCACTAGTTCCTCTTCCGGTGGCTTTAGACCCCACTGTTGAGTGCTCTTGGAAGGTCCAGTTCCATTTGAGAGGAAGGGTGATGCGTCTTTTAGGACACGAGAATTTGTTTTATTTGTTCCCCCATGTGAACAAAATCCACCTACCCACATGTATGCTTATTTACAATTGATTTATGTATGATGCTCATTTGATTACATGCAATTGTGAGTTATATTGTGAAGGTCCAAATTATACAAGTCTCTTATTCATTTATTTCTCTCATCACCATTTGCACACATTCACTTTGCTAGTCAAACACCATAGGGGACCCACATAATCCTCATCATTCCAGACGCTTGAAAAATCTCCCTCCTATTCTAGGAGGAGTTCCTATTCTTTCCAACTCACCGGATCAACCATCTCACACCCTCGCGAGTGCAACTATTTTGGGATCAACTTTGCTTGGTTTCACTTTACCTGGGTCAAACTCCCAAGGCCATCCATCCACTATCTCTCCTTCACAAGGAGGTGGGGGACAAACTTATTCTCAAGGGAGAAGTACAACCCCACCAAATCCCCCCCAAGGGTTAGGTCCACTACCTGCTCACACCATGGTTGGAGATAATATTCCACCAAATCCCCCCATGCCATACTTGACATCTCTCAACATTCTTGATTTGAATAAACTCACAAATGATCCCATTTTACATGACCTCACATAGCCCAATATGCTTACCAAGCTACCTTAATATATTCCAAAATTTGAAGGAAAATCGAGGGAAGATCCCGCCAACCATGTTATGACCTTCTACTTATGGTTCTCTTCAAACAACATCATGGATGACTCCATCCACTTAATTGTATTTCAATGAACACTCACTGGTCCATCATCCAAATGGTATGTGGATGAAAAATCAAGGTCCCACGTGACTTTTGAATCCTTGGCCATAGCCTTTTTGGCATTTTTCCAACTACCAGTCTGTCATGACAATAGTTTAGAACTGCTCTTTGAGTGCAAAAAACCCTCAACTATGCATATTTCCGACCACATCCACGAATGGCATCATAGACATAGTTTATGTAAAGAAGAAACCACCAAAGAACAACGTCTCGATTGGTTTACAAAATCACTTGTCTCTATACTTGCCAAATATGTGGCATCCACCTTCCCCCAATCTGAAGAGGAAGTCATCAACAAGGCTCAATAGTTTGACCTTATTTATGCTTAATCAGGTTACTTATACATAGTATTACCTGATGCACCCAAACCCGTACCATTTAGCCAAGACAAACCTGGGATGTCTCATGCTGCAGATGGGTTGATTGGTACCACGACACACCACAACCCGTACATCCAACCACCACCTATGTACGGTGCACCCCAATATACGAAACCATATGGAGGGCCATTTTATTACCCTCCTCCCCCTTACCAACAACCATATCCTATTACTCCCCCTCCACCCATGAGTGGACCCTCGTCGACACCCATGATGTGCCCGACCTCTCAACCAAGTTTAGGTTCCCCTTCTACCTCAACATATAACCTGGGCACTAGTGAAAGCGCTTCACCTTCCTATGCGCCCTACAGATCATTTCCAAAAAACAATCTGTATTTTCCATTTCCTGGTCCTCCACATCTGATTGCTCCTCCACATGGAAAACCACACCCCAGTTTTAACTTTGTTTAGCCCTCTCCCATTCAACAACTTCATACTTTTGAATAGTTGAATACAGAAAATCTGGCCTATTAGTCGAATAATTCCAAGAATAAAGGGAAAAACTAAAACAATAATAACTCAGGACCAGGGGGAAGTTACCCCCAACAAAACCAACCTGTTGGGGGCAACCAGAATCAAGGTAACCAAAACCCCCAAGGAGACAATAACAGCAAATGCCAAGGGAGGAACAACAACAACCTCTAAATGAACTTCCCTTGCGCTCTTTGCAGTGAGCATGGACATTATTCTCACCATTTCCCTCAAATTTCCGAATTTAAATGGATGAAAGAATCAATGAACGTGTCACGCCCTCCAGCGATGTCTGCCCCTTAGCAGGCCCCACAACAATAATTGCAACAACCACCTCCAATCATGTTGCAAAACCCTATTCCACACCATGGTGTGATGAATACCCAACAAGAGGTACACCCTGCCCCACCACAAATGAGACAATATCAAAACCCAGGGCCCATCCACCCTGGAAATTCGGTGGATCGCAATATCCTCCTCACTAGCGAAGAAGAAATTCTTCTATAAATGTGCGATCATCAATACAATGCCCCCCTTGAATCTACTCCCACCACTTCGGAAGCAACCCCAACTACAGTCGGACAACCCTTGATGATTATATGCCCTAACACTGAAACTATCATTCATGTCCCTCACATTTCGTTACAACAAAATGTCAATAACCCTCAGGCTAAGGCAGCACACAATTACAGTTTGGTCAATGAATTGGCGTAGTCTTCTGAAGCCATGTCTGTATTGGAGGTCCTCCAAACCTGTCCAACTCAACGGAAATCCTTACTTTCAGCCTTGGGGGCAGTTGACCCAGCTAATACTAGACTCATCACATTTAATCTAGATAGCGGAGAACCTCGTCTCCCCTCTCTGGTAGCTTTCCAAATACTAGTCAAGATTCGGAACATCATGGTTCAACAATGTATCATTAATGAAGGCACATCCACATGCATCATGTCCAAAATTGTATGGCATAAACTTGGCTCCCCTAAACTTATACCATCTGCCATCACATTAACAGCCTATGATGGTAGACCATCCTCCCCTGAAGGGCTCTTTCAAAATGTCCCCGTCGAACTTGGGGGAAACACCATACTCATAGACATTGAGATTATCAATGCCCCGCTTGATTACAATATCTTGTTTGGACATAGCTACATGTACGCTATGAAGGCAGTGGCCTCTTCTATGTTTTGCATGATGATGTTCCCCCACAACAGGAAAATCATCACCATTGACCAAATCACACATTATGAGCCTAACCATTTTTCCAACATCAATAACATCTTGCCTCTTGTCCACACTAGTTTTGATTCTTATTCACTCATAGACACGGGCCTCAAAATTTTCAAGGACCCATCCTTGTTGGGGGCATACCATGGAGCACCACCTCTTATACACCCTTCATCACAAGTGTGTGTCGTATCTTCTAATGGAACTAACACCGAAGACACCATTCCTCCCACTGAGGCCTCTCCACACCTCGACGTCCCACCAGCTAAAGAAATTTTACCTCAGGGATTCCCTGAGAACCCTACTACACCACTTATCCCAGATTTCCCCCTCCCCTAGGAGAAAATTTCGGTTTTGGAGACAGTTCCCCAAGCCATCACTCAAATTCCTTTCTTCTACCCCCCACCAAGAGTACAAGATTTTCAGGTAGCCGCAACACTTACTCTTCCCAACATGGTGCTCTCCATCCCTGTATGGTATCTACACCCACCCATGATGGTTCCTCAACCATATCTCCCTCCTCAGTCAGAGGGAATCTCGATGCAGATTCCAGTACTACCTCTAGCCACGCCACCCTCACCCGCAATCGACAGTACCACTTCCACGGTTGGGGGCAGACAAAAGAAGAAATATCCCACAACTCTAGTTCCTCCTCGAGTTCAACCTCCTTGCAAACTATGCGAAAGAGAGGGACACCCCACTAATAGATGTCCTTCTCTTCTCGAGTTATGCAATCTGATCCAACTCCCTCAAGCAACCACATCGCTTGCCACTTCACCAAGCACATCTAGTACTACTACATTGTCCCCCACTACAGGTAGTAAAGGGATGTGAACCATATTCGCTTGTGCCATCTGTTTAGAATATGGCCACTACACTCATCATTTCCCAGATCTACCTCAGTTTCTCAAAACGTTAACGACAGTCCACCAAACCTTTCAGCAAGAGCCCTCTCCACCACCAATTTTGGGTACCCACGTCACTGACATTCATTATGTCTCTGCCTCAGTCCCCGAACAGATGAGATGCCCTTGCATTCTTTGTGACTCACTTGCTCATTTCACATATCAATGTCCTTTGATTGTAGCATACCAAGGTCATCATTCAAACCTTATTCAACCACATCCGATCACCTCACCAAGGGTCTTGCCCACTCTAGATACTTCCAACATCACCTCCTCTAAACCTAAGGCACTTCCAACCCCTCCATGGTTCATAAGTAGATTGTTTGAGGATATTCCCCCAAATCTTCCCAATTCTCCAGTTCATTTCCCACAGGAAATATTGCCCCCTACCATGGTCTATCAACCACAATATATGGACATTTGGTTTATGTAAAGCAATCCATCGAAACATAGTTGTGATATCCCCTCTACGTCTTCACCACTTGAGAACAATCACACTATGACGACCACCCATGTCACCTCCACAGATCCCCTGTATTCTTTCATTTTCCACTATGGCGAAGATATCCTAGAGGAACTCACTACCCCCGATTGCCCATGGAATGCGCTCCATCACCGAGTGTTTTTTCTCTCACAGGAAGCCTTTGACCCTCCTAGCTAATCCTCCATATTTGCAATCGAAACCAAGGATTTTATTCCGTCTGGGCATATATACTGGTTCAACAACCCTATCCTTGCCCCAGATTCTTTTGAAGAAGGCAACATGGCTAATATCTCCCCCACTGTCAAAATCGACATTTCCATCAAACTGGGAATCGTAGAAGAAATAAGCATTGGCGCCACCTGCTCCGCTAAGGTACTCACAACTTACAAAGATCTCTTTCAGGAATACCAGGATATTTTTTCCTGGTCAGATATAGATATGCCCTACCTCAATCCTTCTATAGTCGAACATCACATCGACACATGGCCAAATGTCGCCCCAGTCCGTTAAAAGCAACCCCCACTTCACCCATCAAACTTTGTGGCTATCAAAGCCAAAATTGACAAGTTATGCATCCCAGGGTTCATTTACCCCATTGTGTGTACCTCATGGGTTTCCAACCCTATCCCCGTTAACAAAAAATAGGGCACTATTCACGTCTGCATCGACTTTTGCTATCTCAACCATGCTTGTCCCAAAAATAACTTCCCAACCCATTTCATCGACCAAATTATCAATGATTGTGTCGACCACAAGGCATTGTCCTTCATGGATGGGTTCTCCGGCTACAATCAAATCCAAATCCATCCATCAGATCAATATAAAACTGCTTTTAGTACCCCATGGGGTACTTTTTCTTATCGTGTCATGCCTTTTGGACTAAAAAATGCAAGTCCTACGTTTCAATGGGCCATGACTTATGTTTTCCATGATCTTGCTTACAGCATCCTCACTTACTTGGATGACATCATTACTTGATCCAAGAAACAAACTCAACATTTAAAAGACTTACGCATTGTCTTTCAACGATGTCGCCAGTGCAATATCCGCTTGAACCCTCTCAAGTGTGTATTTTGTGTCACCGCCAGATGCATCCTTGGGTTCATTGTCTCCCAACATGGCATCATAGAGGACCCTCTCAAGGTCCAAGATATCACTGAAATTCCACCACCTAGGAATTTTCATCAATTGGAGAGCCTACAAGGCAAAGCCAACTTTTTGTGTTGCTTTGTTCCAGAATACGCCACTTGTGCACAAGGTTTCCTCCACTTATTGCGCCATGATATCCCATTTTGATGGGACGAACATGCTCAAACCACTTTTGATGATTTAAATTCGGCCCTATCCAATGCCCCTTTGATTAGTCCTCCAGACTATGATCACGATTACATCCTCTACTTATTTGTCTCAGTCATCTTAGTAGCATGAGTCCTCATCCAACTAGGGGATGATGGACGGGAACATGTCATTTATTACATCAATAAAAATCTTTCAGGACCACCCCTGAAATACAATCATGATGAGAAACTATCCCTCACAGCTGTCCTCGCAGTCCAAAAACTATGATACTATATCCTGCTTCACACTACCAAAGTCGTAGCAGATTCTAACCCCATGCAGTACTTTCTTAGTCAACGACAGATTAATGGCAAATTTTCTCGATGGATCATCATCCTTTAGGAATACGACCTAGATTTCTCAACTGCCAAAGTCAAGAAAGCACTTGTTCTCATCGAACTCATTATGGCGTTTCCCTCAGGCGCTAAAGCTTCACCCGTCAATAGAGATTTTACTGACGATCACCTCTTCTTCATCCCCTCTGATGACCTCTGGTATGGAAGCCTTCTTGTCTACCTTCAAACACATAATTTAGGGTCTCATCTCTCTCGATATGATCACTAGCGCATTCGCCATCAGTACCCTCAAAACCTTCTCATTAGTGATGTCTTGTACCAACGTGGGGTCGAAACTATACTACACTGATGTTTGACCATCGACGAAGCAGACAAAGTCTTGAATGATTGCCATAGCGGCACTTTCGGTGGTCACCTCTCAGATATGTCCACCACCCAAAAAATCATTCCAGTGGGCTACTTCTAGCCCACATTGTTTCATGACTATAGCCACGCTATCAAGTGATGCGACAAATGCTAGCTCTATGAAAACAAAGCACGAGTGCCACCCGCTCTTCTACAACCAGTCATCATTGTCAGCCTCTTCTACAAACAAGACTAAGACTTCATGACTTGCGATCTTCCATCTAGTAATGTACACAAGTACATCGTCATGGCAATAGATTACCTTACCAAATGGGTCGAAGCTATGCCTACCTTCAACAATACCGCTGACACAACAACTCATTATTTCTTCAACCATGTAATTACTAATTTCATAATTCCACTACAGTTAGTATCCGATCATGGTAAACACTTTGAGAATGAGATATTCACATAACTCTCCTCAAAGTTAGGCTTCTCCCATGATTTTTCCTCCCCATACTACCCTCAGTCTAACGGATAGGTTGAGGTTGTTAACAAAGTCCTCAAAACCATGCTACAATGTATCGTCAACAAACATAAGACGAACTGACATCATATGTTGTTTTCCAAATTATGCGCTTATCACACAGTAGTGAAAACTGCCACTGGTTTTACACCGTTTCATCTCATCCATGGGATCGAATCCACCCTCCCCATCGAGTGCGAAGTTCCCACGTTACGCACCGCCATCAAGCTATTACCTGACACTGCTCCAATGGAGCAGCATATGCTGACCTTTGAGTTGCTGGATGAAGATCATCGATCTTCATTATAGAACAATGAGGCAACTAAAAAATAGTCCAAATCCACCTTTGACCACCATGTCAACCTTCGCTCATTTAACAAAGGAGATTTCATCCTAGCCTACGATATCGCCCATGATACTCTCAGTCATGGGAAATTCGAGTCATTATGGCATGGACCCTACATTTTCCAACGCTGCCTCACTAAAGGTGCATACATCGTGGCCTCTCTAGAAGGCTATCCTCTCAAATAACCCGTCAACGGGTTGTACTTAAAGAAGTTTTATGCCTGAGCATAGTTTCTACACTAGGATGTTTCTTTGTACACATTTGTAGAGTTTTTAATCTTCTTCTTTCACCTCCACTCCTCATGTCTGATATACCATATGTGTTATTGACAGATGCATCCTCCATTTTCCTACCACATCGGTTACGTTGACGATGCTAGCCATTGGACACAAAATCTCATTTCGGCTGCTTGGTCCCTCTATACCCGCTCACATGAACTGCTCCAGTCCAATGGCATATGTTTGGGCTCAACCACTAACAACCAAGTAGAATACACAACCATCATTGGTCTCCTCACCAAGGCCAGTCACCACCACATTCGTCACCTTAGCATTTTGTTATATTCCCAGCTTGTAGTCCTGCAACTCAACAATGTATATCATGTCTGCGATCCTTGCCTCTTTCGAAAATACCTGGAAGTTAGACTCTTATCTTGAAACTTTTATTCAATTACATTTACACATATTCCACGACAATTTAATCATATAGCAGATAATATGGCTAACCTAGTTTTAGATTGGCATTTATCTGTTGGGTATGTGTTATATTCTTTGCATGTGTGTGTGTGTGGGTGCATCAGATACGACAACTGTGTCTGATGATCCCTTCACCTAGAGATCTGTCATGTGCGCCGAGCGCTTTCCTAGGGGGGGGCAGGTATGCCCCCCCTGGTTACGCGCAGCGTTCGGGGCAACGCCCCGAAATTTTTTTTGGGGGGGGTTTTGCTATCTTTAGCGGATTTTGCTATTCTTAGCTGATTTGTAAATTAATTCTAGATTAAGGGATTAGGGTTTTTGTATCTACGAAATACCTAAAAACATAGTATATATTGTATGGCGAATGGTGAAATTCAATATAATGAAAATAAGAAAGGTTTTCCCGGTTGAGGGTTTCCGGTAAAAATCTCTGTGTACTCTGTGTATGAGCCATTGATTAATTTATGTATTGCTTAA
>ML803715.1:159902-183243 GCA_009831015.1 Picea engelmannii
CATGGCAGCCACTCATGCAAGCAAGGAAGCAGTATGGTTACAAAGATTGTGTTCAGGTATTGTGTTGGTACAACAAGCAGTGAGATTAGACTGTGACAGTCATAGTGCAATATTCCTAGCAAAGAACCCAGCTTATCATACGAAGACAAAGCATATTGATGTTCAGTATCACTTTGTGAGAGACATGGTTGAGGAAAAGAAGGTGTTGCTGGGAAAGGTTGACACTTTGAAGAATGCTGCAGATTCATTGACAAAGTCTGTGAGCACAGAAAAGTTCTCTTGGTGTAGAGTAACAATGGGCATTGTTGCCCTGGATTGTTGACTATATAATCCCCTAGACCCCTGGATGCAAAGAAAACAGCAAGTGGGAGAATGTTGGGTATGTGTTATATTCTTTGCATGTGTGTGTGTGTGGGTGCGTCAGATACGACAACTGCGTCTGATGATCCAACAATGGCACATTCATCATCAGTCACATATATGAGAAACACAGAGACAGATATTTCCCAAGGAAACTCATACAGGGTAAAAACCTCTTCTTCTTTATATGATAATTATTATTTACATTCTTTACATTATCATACATTTGAGCACCAACTCATTGTGAGTCTACAACCTCTGTTTTTCAAGCTGCAACTTGCTAAGAGCACCAACTCTCTATTTTTCTCTAGCACCCGTTAGAAGGAAGCACCAACTCCCTGGTTTCTCTAGCACCAACTAGAAGGAAGCACCAACTCCCTTTGTTCAAGCCCCACTTGAACCTCTCAGGACACCATTTCTCCCTAGCACATCCCAACCTCCCTGGATTATGAATATGAAATATTGAAACCTATTACAGTGATATAGTGTTCAATAACAACTTACCAGTCTCATCATTGTTCTGCAAGATTTCGCTACTCAGACTTCCTCGCTGTCTTCCAGCATGCATCCGCTATCCATTCTGTTCTTCTACTTTTATGCTCTGTGCGCCATGTCCATTCATTGCACAGTTCTTCTTCTATTATTTTTAGTTGTTGCACTCTAATCCTTCTTCATGCATGAATCACCTTCAACAACATCCACATCAATCCCAACAACAATAGAAACCACATCTCTTCTCTGTACTATGTATTCATAGCTTTTGTACACCTTGTGCATGCAATGCGGGCAATACCTCTACATACTCACACCGCGCTGATATCCTCCACAACTCGAGTGCTCTATCTGATCATCATCGTGACTCTTCAGCTTCTCTAGCCATTTTTCCACTCGTTCAACATCACTGTATGTTATGCTGAGATTCCTTAGCCTCTCTGGTAGTTGAGACTCTTCATCTTCTTTGTGACCATCGAGCTCACCTTCTCTATTCCAGTTACAAGCTTCAATGCTCATCCAGCTATCAATCACCTCCACGAGCATCTTCATCCCTCTTGAATATTCCCAGAGACTCTTCATCTCCTCTTTCAATCACCCCGAAGTGTCCTCGAGTCCTCTGGCAGGAACCATCAGTGGTTCTAGCAGTTACACTGTGACATGCAATAGTAGCCCTCCGATCTCCTTCAGTTTCATCTACACCGTTGGATTAGCTGTGATTTATGCGTTTCACACTTTCGCAATTTGGAGGTTTTGCGATGAGGCATCTTGACTCTTCATGTTGCGAGCTCTGAAAAGGAGCTTGGCTGCTCTAGCTCCCTCCTCTACGTGACTATAGGCGGTGACCACCGGTTATAGTGATATTTCACCTTTTTGGTGTTTCGGCATTCGTATGATCCCGTGTCTTGACACTCCTAGATGCGATCCCCGAAATTCCGAGGCGGAGCTTATCTACACTAGGTCCTTCCTCCACGTGACCACATGCGGTGACCAAGTGCTTATGCATAAAGCGCTTTTGCAATTTCACATTTCGTGAATCTAGAGATGAGGAATCTCGACTCTCCAAGTTGTGATCTCTGAAACTTCAATAAGAATCTTGTCTGCACGTACTCTTCTCTTCATCTCTTCGATGGTGTGACCACCGACTGAGACCACGCGCTTATGCATAAAGTGCTTTCTCTATTTCACATTTCGTGAGTCTGGAGATGAGGCATCTCGACTCTCCAAGTCGCAATCCCCGAAACCTCGAGATGGAGTTGAGATCAACGGTCCACAATCTCGATGAATCTACGGTCCAGATCTCATTGTGAATTTGCATCTCATGATTCCTTCAATGGAGGTTCTTGTCACTCCAAGTCTCGATAGGCGAAGCTCTGAGATGGAGCTTAGATCAACGGTCCAGAACACTTGGTGATCTGATGGTCTATATCTTATCGTGAGTTCGCATCTCACGATTCCTATGATGGAGGTTCTCGTCACTCCAAGTCACGATACGTGAAGCTCCGAGATGGAGCTTATATCAACGGTCTAGAACAAACCTTGATTTGATGGCTGGGATTAAATCGCGATTTCACATATCGTGATTTCGATGGTTTTGTTTCTTACCTCTCCAAGTCGTGATAGGCGAAGCTTCGAGATGGAGCTTTAGATCAACGATCCAGAGCAAACCTCGATCTGATGGCTGAGATTGTTTCACGATTTTTCATATCGTGAAATCGAGAGGTTAGGAAACCCCATTCCTTTGACTTTCCGGTCAGCGATATGATGATCTTTCGCCACGTGTCCTATGGATCAATGGTCCACGAATGTCCCCGATGGACGACCAGGATTCCTTCACAGTTTTGGGGAGTTGGATGACTCTTGGATTTATCCGCCTTGCAGCTTCACCATATCTAACGTCTATTGAGCCTTCGTAGATACTCCAAATCCTATGTCCCAGATCTTCTCGCGATTTCGCCACTTCGCGATTTCGCCACTTCGCGATTTCGCTGCTTCGCAATTTCGTCCACCTTCGCGATTTCATCCACCTTGTGATTCCATCACTTCACAATTTCATTGTTCTTGCCATCATTTTTCTTTGCCATCGCTGATATTTTCCTTCAATAACAAGCTTACTCCCAATTGTAAACCTTCCAACAATCTCCCCCTTTGGCATTGATGGCAACAAAGGCACCCCTGTTCTTTTCTCCCCCTTTGACATCAATGTCAAAGAAAACATGCTCCCCCTGAGTTGTTGCATTAATTTTAGGAGGTATCAGATATGCAACCAATATAGGACTCCCCCTAATAGGATGGACTCTCTTAGATGTGAGACGGGATGACACCCATCTTCTGTCTGAGATATTCAAATGGTGTCTTTGCTAGAGGTTTAGTAAAGATGTCTGCAATTTGTTCTGTAGTGGGAATGTAATTGACATGAACAATATGATTGGTGACATGCTCTCTTAGAAAATGATATTTTATGGGAATATGCTTGGTCTTGGAGTGGAATACGGTATTTTTAGACACATTGATGGCACTGGTGTTATCACAATGAATTGGGATCGGTGCAGTGTATTTTACCTCCAAATCTGCAAGTGTCTTAATCATCCATAATACCTTAGTGAAACAGGTAGCATCAGCAATGTACTCTGCCTCTGTGGTTGATAAAGAAATAGAACCTTTATTTTTACTAAGCCAGGATACTAAGGAGTCACCCAGGAAGAATGCTCCTCCACTGGTGCTTTTTCTCTCATCAACACAGTTTTCCCAATCTGCATCTGAATAAGCAGTCAGCTGAAGATTTTGATTTCTGGGATACCACAAACCATAAGTCATTGTTTCTTTCAAATACCTGGATATCCTTTTGACAGCTTGCAAATGACTCTGTTTAGGTGCAACCTGATATCTTCCTACCATTCCTACAACATGCATTATGTCTGGGCGAGATGCTATGATGTATAGCAGGCTTCCTATCATTGATCGATATGAGCTTTGATCAACATTAGGTGAATCATCATCCTTGCTTAATTTACATCCAGTTACCATAGGTGTACCTGTTGGGTATGTGTTATATTCTTTTCATGTGTGTGTGTGTGGGTGCGTCAGATACGACAACTGCCCCGAATTATTTTTTTTGGGCGGTTTTTTCTATTTTTAGCGGATTTTGCTATCTTTAGCTAATTTGTAAATTAATCCCGAATTAAGGGATTAGGTTTTTGGTATCTATGGAATGCCTAAAAACATTGTATATATTGTATGGCGAATGGTGAAATTCAATATAATTAAAATAAGAAAGGTTTTCCCGGTTGAAGGTTTCCGGTAAAAATCTATGTGTACTCCGTGTATGAGCCATTGATTAATTTATGTATTGCTTAAGAATCTATATGCATTGATTTACTTCGCAGGTTTAAAACTTACATTATCACATCAAGACATCATCACATATACATAAACATCATCCATCGGTAACAACATATAGATTAGACATCATAAACCATAAAAAACATCAACACATGTAGACATTAAAAAGAGCCAAAAGATATGCATCCATATATATATCTCCTCTGAAGTATCATAAATGTTTACACAGTACAAAATATACATAGCATGTAGGCTGGTGAGTCCACTCACCCCTATAGGTACAAAATGGGTAGCCCCTACCCTATACAAAATGGGTATCAACTACCCTATACAAAATGGGCTCGCAAGCCTATATAAATATAAAAAACAAAATCAACACTCATGGTGCCCCTAGAGCTCCCCCCCCCCAGGTCCTCTGTTTGTTGGAGGCACCCAACTAGCTGGGGGCCCTCTAGTCCAGGGGGAAATCGACCAGTCATCACTTCCCCCGCTACAGTTTCTCAGTGGATCAAGGTCTGCCACTCTATTAGAACACCCACACACTGCTCCACGACCCTCTCATCCTAGATGTGATCCCACATGCCCTCTGACACACCCTGAAGCACCTCCTCGAACCGGCAACGGAGGTCCTCCATCCCCCCTTTGGCCTCTACCCGAGGCTCATGCGATGGTACAGTACCCACGTCATCAAATATGTGCCTCTTGCCCTCCCTCGACTCACGTACTAGCTCAACACCAACATCATCTATCCTGCACCACTCTCCTACCCGCAACTCTGCTCATGGTAGTCACACTGGCCCCTGGCGCGCCAGCTCCCCGACCATCTCAACCTTATGGCCTCGAGGCCCCACATCTACAAATACAAAAACCAAAGGTAGAGTCAACATTCATATATAACACAATCAAATGCTACACTATCAAAATCATAAAACATAAATGCACAAACATACCTTTGTGGTCCCAGACCTCTCCATAAGGAAACACCATGTTTGGGTCATGGCGGTAATCCATCCCACTGTATGGATACCAGAGTATCACCTATGGCATATGATGCCATACATGTGAAACCATGGTCATAAAGTAGTGGCCACCCTCTCCCCCTCCATGACGCGCCAAAATCTAGGCCCACCGCATCAATCACGGCTTCTGTGGCACCAGCAAAATCCTCAAGCGCAACATAGACACCCTCTCCAGAAACCATGCCACCAGGATGGACCTAAACACAAAATCACTAGAATTGGTGGTCTGACACCGGTGAATTTTCCCCATCATCCTGGAGTGTAGCATCAACCCCCAGGAAAAAAAATCCCCATCTAGGACCCTCTTTACAATCTGCAGCTGACCACCCATGATCCTTTGAGTAGCCAAGGATCCATAGATCCTCACAACCATGGCCATGATGCATTGAGACAAGAGCTCATCCATCGTCTCAATATGGACAACCAAACCTGACATCGGTTTCGGCCCCGAACAGTGGCGTCGTGATATATCTATCACTCTCACATCCCCTGAGAGTTGGGGGTCAGCAGGCAGTGCCATTCCCCGAAAGGGGAGCCCTGTCAAAAAGTATAAATCCTCAACAATTGAGAGTGTCAATTGATGTCCCCTCACAATAAATCATTGCAGATCCATGCTCCACATGGATATCATATACTAAAGTAGGAACTCCTACAACTATATCAGAGGGAAATCGAAGAACTTGAGAATCCCATAGGCTGCCAAGTGTCTCTTAATGCCTGGCTAATTTCTCACCACCTCTAGGAGACGCTCCCAGTATCACTCCCTCCAATGAACTGGCATGATGACTCTCCTATCACAAGATAGACACCTGCATCCACACACAAACACTTGGTCATCCCTCATCATTAATCAAAAATATCAAAAAATTCAAATTTTCAACCACCCTTAGCTTCACCTCCAGTGCATGACTTTCAACCCCACAAGTGCGCACATATGCATGCTTGTTATTTTCACAACTTCACATTAATGTGCAACTATCAGAGAAAAAATTGCACACCAATGTGTAGCTGTCATGCCAACATATGCACACACATGCGCACATGTTCTCTACACAGTTGCGCACAATGCACAGTTGTAATTCCAATAGGTGTGCATCTCATGAGCGCTTGTTTTTCCCTCCCACGCACCCCTATGTGTGGTTGTATCATGCACAACCAAACATTATGCATGGGAGATGGCATTATACCCGTGCATCTTAGCACAATTATTCTTCCTTCTCCCACGCATTAGTGGGCCCACCCCTAAAACTAACCTTGTATGGCCATCTATATGACCCCTAACCCAAAAACTAGGAAATTAATATTGTGCATGAGGATGGGACCACTAACCTGACTCTCGCAACTCCTGGATCAGGCGTCTCGAGATCTTGTAATCTTTGAAACTCCTCCAAATACTCTCGTCAATTCACTATAGCAGCGGGTACAAATGTGGTGGCATTGTGGGCACACTAGCCATATATAGTCCCTTTTTCCAAACTTCCACGCTTAGTTACAGGAGCCCAGAGCCTTTGTTTCCCAATCCATCTTTAGTCACGAGATTAGAGTCTCTCCATCTACACAGTCACCTTCCCCCGGTCACCATATGAACTTGGCCCCGAGGGATCATTTTTTATCACGTCACGTCCATGTATGCATGCTCATGTTCAAAATTATCAAATAGTTGTTATATGTTTTTAATCATCATATATTGTTCACGTCAGGTATTCAGTTTTTCATGTGTACAGGTACTTGGTCATCATAAGCAGTGCAATTCATTTAGGTATATGTTTGACACTAGCATGTAATAATTCCCTCTGAATATTAATTGCATCTCTGAGTCACACCCTCTAACATTCACCTTTAGGGTCCCTACATTCGAATCTGCATTACCATCACCTTTGTTACATTTTGGTACCGTCACTCAGTAGTACTCTCCCCCACATGAGTTGTCCTACTCATATTTCCCCTTGGTACTTTGACACTCATGTTGCTTTCACCCCCTAGGGATGGGAGTCCCGATAGTCTTATGCACTCCCGAGAAAAAACCACATACTTCTTCTCATCATATTGCTAGATTTCCCAATGGAATCCTAGGTTATCTCATCTCAGTTCTATTTGACTGCACCTCAACAGTATTATTAACCCTCCATTATATCCATAATCAGTTTTCCCATCTGCATATTTCCCTCTATTCATTTACCTCATACAGAAACCCACCCATGGGGTCTCCACCAGTTCTCTTCACAACTTGTTCCCTAACAAGCCAAGCCATCTCGCACTGGGGCACTCATTTCTATATATGTACACTCATTCCAAATTATTCTTTATTTATTTGGTACTTGTAAAAAACATTTGTTTCCAGCATTTACTTAACTTTTTTTCATCACCCTTGATGACCTTCTTTTCTCGGCAACGCAACCCATGTCGCCCTTGGTTAGGGTATCCATTCTCCTTTTCTCATTTTGACATTGTTCATAAACCCTGAGTATCCCAAAGTCCATGTACCCCTGATCTCTGAGTTTGTCCACTTTGTCAAGCCTCTAGCACAAATTACCCCCATATCTAGTCATCCCCCTGACACTAGATACAGTTTTACGGTTGTTGCCAATCCTCCTTCAAACATACCCCCAACCAAGAGTAGTCTTGAGTCTCACCGCATCTCAACTTCGTTCATGTTCCCTATCAGTTCTTGATCTTATTTCTATGGATTTCATGAAGCCCTTTGCTTCTTGGAGTCACATCTCCCTTTCTGTCGACATCAACACAGTTTCCAGAGAGGCGAAAATATCTTGAATCTCATTACCTTTACAATGAGGAGTCTTGAATGGCACAGAGAGAACCATCATTGATCTTTGATTCTGTTGACCCCCATAACATTCGACTTCAGCGAAATCTCATGTTACGGTGGGTCTTACAATGCGACTATTGCAGTTGTTTTATACCAGCCGAAGACCTTTGAATTTGTTAGGCCATCAATGCCTATGAGTCATCGACACTTCTTACAGGCATCCTTGCCTCTTTTCAGAGTATGTTCACCATTCAGAATTATAATCTGTCGTTATCAAACTGCCCCAGAGGGCGCTATAGTTATCTACATCAGCATACAACTTCATTTATTGTCTTACATTTTAAGTTACACGACACGAGCATGGGGCATGCTCGCCTCATTTGTATACAAATTTTCTTTTTTTTCCCTAGAGAAATATTTGGGTCCAACAATTTCCCCTCTCCCTCCAACGGATCACTCTTGCAATTCCTATCAACACTCTTCATTACAATGGCACTCTCAGTAGAAGAAACATTGATGTATTTCGGCTATACGTATGCTCATAACCTCACACATAAGGGGGCATCTATTATTACTGAAATTTTGTCTGCAACATTGCACACAAATGGTTACAGAAATACAACAATGCCAACAACTATTAGTTCACCTGCAGCACCAAAATGCATTTCAAAAGCAAAAAACTATACAATTGGGCAAAAATTGACATGCGCAAACTCACTAAAGGAAGCACACGCACAGTGCGCAGGCCAACGAAGCTCATAGAGTGTACAATGCGACATATGCGCAACTGTGTATGAGAAAATCCATGCACTCCTATGAACAGATAATTTATGGTTCTTGTCAGCCCCTCAACCACTTATGGACCAGCTCCCAACTTGATTTGACCTTTAGATCTAAGCTAAATTCAAATGGGGGGCTAGTCAAGGACCAAAGGGCGCCTTGTTCACACTAAGAACCAGTTGAATATTGCCTTGAAGAAATGCTATAACTGGAGGCCATGGGTGCACTAAGAAAACAAGATATTCATAGTATTGTTATGTTGCCTCAATTCTCCCTTGAGAATCTTCTTTTCTCCTAAGAGAATTCTAGCATCATTCCAATATGCCATTCCACTCACCTCTTGAGGGAATAGGCATTAATTTTCTTCATCATTTGTTTGTTTTCTCCCATTGTAAGAAGATATCTCCATTAGGGAACTCAAGATCCCTCCTGAGGAAGACGGGACTCATAAGTCCTCATTTTTCTCTACGGTGTTTTACCAACTATTATAGTTATCCATTGGTGGCATAATCTTGGTCATTGGTTGATTGTTTATGGTTCTAAAAGTTTCTTATGCATTCTAGTTTGTATTTCCTTAGTTGTTTTAGTTTGTTTACTTGTTTATTTCATGTGTTTGGCTTGTTTAATCCATGTATTAACCTTTGTCTTGTCTATCAATCCCAACTAGGCATGCAAGTGCCCTTGTTTTGCTCACCCAAGTGACGAAACAAACACAACAACGATCTTGTAGGGGCCATAACTTGAGCTTCGGGTGTCATAATAGCGCAATATTTATACCGTTGGAAAGGTATTTTAACATAGAATATGGTGGTATAGGTTTCAAGTGCTGAAATTTGATATATTTTTCTCAAAAATTAAAATATCAGTCAGCTTCATTTTTAATGGTCCTGTGTGACAAATCAACTTCACGAGTTCATATATTGAGATCCAGGCGAACGATTTGTGAAAAATTTATATCGTTGGAAAGATAAGACGATGAAGATAACATAAAAATTGATTTGCATGGATAAAAATTTGATTATCATTCCAAGAAAATTAAAACACAGTCCTATTTTAAATGGGAAATTAATTAAATTGTGAAAAAAAAGTTTATTTAAAAAAAAATTATTAAAAAGGGAAAGGGACACAATTTAGATATGTATATATTGATGATATAATTTCATTAATGAGAAATTAATGAGGCACTAATTAAATGGAATGTTTCAAGAAGAAACTTGTACGGGAATTTCAAGAGAGGAAGAAAACCCTAACTACTCAAGTAGTTAGAAAATCTCTTCTTAAAAAGAGAAGAGAGGCTTCATCAAGGGTTCCAAGAATCAATATTGTCAGAGGGGTGGGGCATAAGATCAGAGGAAGAAGAAGGTACAACTATGGATACACAATCAAGCTTCAGATCAAAAGAAAGAAATCTCCATCATATTCATTCTTTATATTCTTCTACACCACTTCTCATAGCTTTATGATTGAATCTCATAGTTGGGCACAAGGTTGAGTTGTTGAGTGTTTTTCTTGTATGATCATGGAGTATTTTCAACCACATACATGGCTGTCAAATTTTTGGTAATGAAGAACATTTCTCATGAATAAACTCCACAAATAATTGTTTTGTGGTTGATCTTAATTGTATATTGTAACTTTGAGTTTTAAGTATGAGATATTTGAGGTTGACCTATCAATTTATATTTTATTACTAATTGCAGTACTCTATTAAAATTATTTAAGATGATCAAATAATTCTCTCCTATTTCTAATGAAGAAGATATGGATGCATTTATATACTATTAAAAAGATTGTGTGTGATGTTGATCACAATTTAATTATGATGTTGAATCCCTTCTCCAATCTTTTATTATTGTAAAAAGAATTTTGTTGCACATAAAGATCATATTGGGTTATTGAAGAACCATTTTCATATAAATCCAAGCAATAAAGATTTGGGGTTTGCTTCCTAGCACTCTCCCTAATTCAATATATTCAACTATGTATCTTTTAGCCAAAGAGGAGAACCATCTCTTTAAAAATGAAGGGGGACTAATGTCCTCATGAGGTTGTTGTTCCGGCCTTGACAGATCCGAGCATCAACAACATTGCAGGAAACCACCCACCATCCAAATCAAATAGAATCAATGGGGCTAACCCCTTTTGAAATACTTGATGGGGGAAATGTACATATGGAAGATAGAGGGGGTAAGGCCTCTTCCCATGAACTAATCACAACCAAGCCTTATCAACCTTTCTGATGGGATGAAGGGAATGTTGTAGCATAAGTATATCAGATCGTGTCTTCTTCTTTCTCATATTTATTTTTTATTAATAGAGAGTCTTCTTGTTAAAGTAGTCCTTTGGGTGAGATTGTTAATGTTAGTGACTTCCACCATTATGTTGTATATTCTTATCATGGCATAGTGGATATTAGTCTGTATATATCATTTGAATATATCGTTTGATTTCACTAATGTATCTCAAGTTGATGGTTACTTGAAGTGTGAGTTCAAGGAGGTTTTTTAAGATGATGAGGCACTTTGGTCTACACTGATGGTTATGCCAGGTCCTCATGAATTTTGGTTTGTCTTCAGGGATGAACAACTTTATAAGCATGAAGATTCTCTCACCAAGAACACTTCACACAAATTATATGCATGATTCTCATTTGGTATGCTACTTTCCATCGAACTCCCTCCATCAATTCTATGATAGTAGTGCAAGATTTTATGATAGAATTGAAGCATGGCTAGAGAGATCTTACATGGATAGATTTCCCATGAATTATCAATATGAAATTTTTAATACATTGGATAGAGTTTATCATGTTTTAATTTTTCCTATATTACTCTATTTTTATTCCAATTATTGTTACTGATCTTTTGCCTTGAACATATGTTTGTAGGCTTGGGATTACAAGGATGGCTACATTGGCATTATGATTTTACATGGTTTATTTTTCAATCATCGTAGCATAGAGTACGAGTAGGATAGAATAGACTAGTGTCCTTCCTTCGCATAGTTTAGTTTTTCTTTCTAATTTTTAATTAGTTTTATGTTTGCATTCTCTTTTCATTACTATTGGTTGAAGAATAAATGCGTTTCTTGGCAGGGATGGAAAGAAATAGAAGGATTACACATTAATATCCCCTTGATTGGATTGTTCAATTTAATTTTGATGTGAGGAAAATTTACTTTATCTCATCCTCAGAATTTTTCCATGTGTTGGGTAATTTTTTTTAGATCGCCGATTTCATGCATGGTCATCATGTCAAATCTTGTCCAAGCATGTTTTCATCTTACAATTAGAATATTTTAAAATGAAGATACTATTTAGTTCCTCTTGGGATGAAAATGAGCACTCAAAGATATTCAATCATCATATGAATATGATTCTAACCAGAATTTTTTGTTTGGTAGAATTTATTATGAGTGTTGATCTTGTTGTCCCATACACATTAAATTTAAATTCCGAGTATTAAAATTCTACCCATCTGAAATTTAAGCCACTCCAAATCCTTGTAATCGACTTATATGATTGTTTTTCCTTGGGTTTGGAGTTGTCCAAATCATTTCTTTCACATTCACTCTTTTCTTCGATTACTTTCAGCCAACATGAATTTTTTGCATAGGTTTTTTTTGCATAATGAACTTTGTTGATTTTTTATTTCTTTTGAGTTATTTTCTGTTAGCACCTTTAGTTTTAATTTATGGACACATGCTACATATATATTATGCTATGTTCAATTATTTTTCAAGGAGGATTTTCATCCATTATCTTGCATCCCTCTTCACCCAAGTTTCCTTTCGTACACAACAACAAGAGAATATTCATTTACACTATCTAGATGTTTTTTTGACAATTCTAGACAACATGGCTATTTAAATCTCTCTATTGATATCTTTTTCATAAATTACTTGGTAACCAATCTTTCTATTCCTCAACTTACTGATTGATCAAAGACTCAATCTCACCACTATCCAATCAATGGATTTTCAGACATGATATTTTCTTCAACGATATCTTTTTATCATTTGGGTTTGTTGATTTTGGGCTACTCATTAAAGTTACATTCTTGAGAAATCTTATTTTTATCATGGTTGAGAACTTTACACTTATCTCATGTTGATTCTATTCAAAATGCTTGGGAGTTGTAAATACCTTCATGAAATATGTCAATGCAACTTCTAAGATTCCAATTTTGAATCTTCATCATTTACTTTTTTAGCCATGATAGTGATTTTTCAAGATGTCATTTCCTTGTGGGCTATAACTTGTCAATCTATTTGGCTCATACTCTTTAGCACTCCTTGAACCCAAAAAGCAGTTTATTCATAATCAAAGGAAACATATGCCTTGGTGTGCAATGTTGATAAGTTTTCAATAATATTTTTTATGACTAATCTTTAAATGATAAATGGGATTCAAGTCTTATGGTCTTGTTTTCTTAATTTGATTGACTCTTATTTTAGGAACAAGGCATTGTGTCCAAAGATCCAAACCTCGTAACAATCAATGATATTATGTCTCTTGTTGAATGGGAGAATGTGGGAAAGCACCTAGTTCTTATCTCTCAGAAAGAAGGTTGTGATACTTGGTTGAATGCATAGTGGATGATACTTGATAACTACATTGGCCTTCACATAGAGTTTTATGACAACCAACTTGGTTTAAGTTTATTTTTAGCTTAGCATGTTTTTCCTAGAATTAGTTTTAATTCTGGTCCTCGCTTTTCAATTTAGTTAATTTTCATTTCAATAAGTCAGATAATTAAGAGGAAAATTTATTCCCAAACTGTCTAAGAGTTGATCACACCTTTATATTTTGTTATGCAGGTTGGGAAAACAATTTGTGCAACCAACAACCCATAATTTTTCTCTTGAAATGAAGGCAACTTAGGGAAGTGTTAATCTAAACTTGGTTGCTCATATTCCTTTGCAACATTTTTAATCAACCCGGATTGCCACTAACTCAACAACTTATTAGAAATATAGTCTCATTTTTTTACTCACATATTGGTTTATGATCTAGCTGATATTTGGAGTCATTTTCATGACTATTTTGATAACCTCCATAGTTTTAATATTTCTTTTCATTATCAAAATGAATCTTTGGTATTAATGATTATATTTTATGGCAAAGAGAAAATGGCACTTTGGTGAGAAATGTGATTTTTGTGATTGGAAAATTTAGCATTTTAAAAATTGCAAAGGAATTTCTTATGTCAAGAAATCTTGAGAGCATATGGGTTTATGGAGCATTTCATGAAATTGGTTTTTGAAAATCTGTTTTGATTGAGCATTTACATTAACCCATGTTTTTTTATTCTTAGAATTGTTTTGGCACACTAAATGAAAAGAAAATCATATATGACAATTGAATTTGAGAATTGTGTTGCAAATATTCCCATTATATAATCAATGTTCGTACTCTGGTTTGTTTTCATTTCAGATCAGATACTCTAGGAATATTTTCATTGGGCTTGATATTAATTGGCTAAATTTTCTTTATTGTTGATTGTCCTTAGCTTACTGTCAATTGTCCACTGAAAACACTTCTTCTATTGCTACTTCCATATTTATTAATCATTCTTGTTTTCTTTTCTTATCTTCTTCATCTAGTTTTCATCCTTTTGATGGTTGACATTCTAGATTCAAATTTCCTTTTAGTTTAGTTTTATTTTTATGAATTAACCTCTGATTTCAGTTTTGTTTTATGTTTGTACAGATTCCTCCCATCTTTTGATTTGATTGTTGGTATTTCTTCTGAGCTAATTTGACTCTTAGTCTGTCTTAAGCATTACTCTTTAAATTTGAGTGAGGAGTTGGTCCAATTCTGATCATACACTAAAGAAAATTTTCACAAGTCATAAGATGCATGGGCTGCTCCATCTGAGTGAACATTCATGAAGTTCTCAACTATAGGTATGGACTGATAGTTTTGGTGGAACACATGTGCCTGATGAGTGTACCATGATAACCCATAAGTATAGGAAAGTGTCTATCCACTCTTTTCTTTGAGGTCCATCCACTTCACATTAATAAAATGACAAATACTATGATGGTTTTTGGGGAGACCTGTGGGTTAAACTAAATGCATAACATCTACTCAGCAAATCAAAGAAACTCTCATATCACCCCACTTCCTTCACACCCTATGTGCATATGCATATATATATCTACAATCTAAAAGGGTGAGAATTTTTTGAAACAAAAAAAAGTTGAAAGAAATATGAATAATGTGGGAAGTACAAGTAAACTTGTTGAGGCTATGGACGTCTACTGGCAGCGGGCCTATGCTTGTATGGTATCGAGGCAACTTCATCAGGTCTATGGACGCTCACTAGTAGAAAAACAATGTCAGGAAAAGAGAGATGAGGAACACACTTAGGTAGATGTTTGTTTGTTTTAAAAGTGAAAACCCATGGTTGAACCAAAGCTAATTTGAAGTGTACAACTAGTAAAATAATTTATCTCATTATTTGTCGCTTTGAAAAGGGTGTGTTATATGACAAGTACTCGAAATATTGAGTTATATCTTTTAGAATTTTAGTGTCATTATGGTACCCATGATTATTGGAAAATTGTCTGCAGTTTGTTGAACTTATCTTTAAAACTCAGATTTAAAGTATGGGCCCTAGACTTCTATTGACAGAGATAATTGGTTCTTCCAGTGTGTCACCATTTGTTGTGGCTACAACAACACCCCTTTACTTTTTCTTTTACAAGCGAAAGGAAAGGAGTCCCCTATTAAAATTTTGATCATATTTCCTAATCATCTACTACTTGAGCCTAATGTTATTTCTTTTCTTACCTTGAGGGAGTTGGGGATCTGTCTTGATTGATGATTTTCTTTTATGGGTGTTAATTTTTCCTTCTCATATGTTGATTTCAAATGTCTTCATGGTGCTTATTGACCTATGATGTTTCGTTGACATTTGCGTGATAGAATTGACATGTCATTTTCTAACCTTTTGTTGATTCCTAAGTGCCTAGTGATCTGATGTGTTTGCATGGTTTGTTATATTGCATGTTTCAACTGACTGAATCAAAGTATGCATCTTCCTGGTAGCATGTTTGTGCTTCATGTTTTCATATTTACGATTTAGCATGCATATTTTACTCACATGTTTATAAGTCTAAGTCTAAATCACATACTAAATTATCCTTCGTTTTAGTTGAGACTTGACACATGTAGTTTTAGGACACTCATCTACAGTCACCACGTTATTGTTGAATAAACCCAACACTCTTTTGTAACTTGGTTTAAAGACAAGGAATATTGTTTGTGTATTGCAAAATCTTCATTTGGTCGCATAGCTGATTTCATTCTTATTGTCTTGGAGGAGCAGGTTTAAAGGGGCACTGCTTTCACATGGTCACTTCAACCTTGAGAGTCATGTGGGGAAAACTATTGATCCTTGTTTTTGCGCTTGACCTTGATTCATGTCATAACTTCTCCTTATTGGGAAGTAGATTACCTTTTCTTGTAGTTGCCTCGAGGTCTATATCCCTCGAGGTTGTCTGACCCACCTTTCCCATGAGCCTTATTTTTACCAAGCCTCTTCGAATTGATCTCTACCCGAGTCTCCTTTTAGCCTTTCCTCTCTCTAAAGACCTAGGCCCAAGGCCTATTGATATTACCCTTTATTTTCTTCTATTATTTTATCTAACTAAGCCTCATAGTTGGATTCTTCTAGTCAATAGCTTTCCAACGGCTATAACCATACTTAAATCCAAATTTCGGATCAAAAGTTATGGCTTCTCAAACTTTCCAAGTCTTCACTCACTTATCCTTACCCCATTGCCATGTGGCACCCACACAACTCCCTTTTACTTTCACCATCCAATATGCCACTGGTGTGGCACCTACCACATGTCATTCTTTTGCATCGAGATTTATCCCGGTTCTTCTATCCATCGTACACCACTTCCCCCGATGGCAACGCCCTATACATTATCATCATCGGAACTTCGTTGTTCCACAACACTTGGACCCTCTGATCCCATCCTCCAATGATGATGCCACATGTCCTCCTTTGTCGTCAATGATCCCACATCGTCGGCAATCTTGCATGGTCGACACTCCTTCCAACCTTTCTCCCTCTCTCTAGACCTCTGATTATCATCTTTCGACAATGACCTCACTTTGACAAACGACCGAGACTTCCAGTAGACCCGATGGCTAACATTATCTCTTCTCCTGGTCAAACGGAGGAGCATGGAACCTCGACTTGATTTTTTTTCGGTCCATTTTTTCCCTAGTTTGTATTTATTTTGTCTTGTTTTATTTTATTTATTTTTTGTAAATATTTCTATAAATATATAATTTTGTATATTTATTTTATTTTCTTTATTTTTATTTTTATCTTTATCTTTTTCTTTATTTTTATTTTTATTTTATTGGTTTCATGTATAATATTTTATTTTATTTTAATTAATTTCATTTAAATTATTTTTGTTTCTTTTTATATGGATAAAATAATTCACACTAAATAAACAAATAATGTAAGTAAGACCTAGAATGTAATGTGCTTTTGTACATATATTCATTTTTAATTTAAATATTCTTTATCTTCATTTTGGTTATTTTTAGTTATTTATTTTATTTATTATTTTTTGATTCAAATTTCATAATGTGTACAGATTTTTAATCTTTTTACTTTTTTCGTTTTACTCCTATTTTCTAGGTTTCCCTATAATATAGGGATTTCCTATTTTCTAGAAATTTCCAAGAAAATGGGAATTTTCTATATTATAAAGATTTTTGAAAATGTTTTTTTTTTAACTTGTTTTTCAAATTCTCATTCCCTACATACATTGATAAAAACATGCAAATAATGATAAATACAATATAAATAAAATAATAATAATAAATAAATAAAAAACATGCAAAAGATATATATATATATATATATATATAAACCCTTAACCCAACGAGCTATCAAAATGATAGTCGTAAGAGAGGATGGAGCTATGTGAGCTCATCCACTTCGACGGTTATCACTCTGATAACCCATCAGAGTGGGTGAGCTCACCTAGTTCCATCCACTCTCACCACCTAACTCTGAACCCAGGATCTCGACAT
Organism: Picea engelmannii; assembly: GCA_009831015.1. Taxonomy (NCBI): domain Eukaryota; kingdom Viridiplantae; phylum Streptophyta; class Pinopsida; order Pinales; family Pinaceae; genus Picea; species Picea engelmannii. The sequence goes on from ML803715.1 coordinate 177,733, forward strand.
ACCTTCACGCACACATTTCCATGTGCTTTGAGGGTTGTATTATATGTTTTTTATTTTTTGGTTTTTTTTTTGTTTTTTGGTTTTTTTATATTATTTTATTTCATTTCATAATTTTTATTTATTTATTTTGTTTATTTAATATTTTTATTATATTTTTATTTAATATGTGAATTTGTTTTATTTATTTATTTTATTATTAATTTATTTTTTATTATTTTGATTTTTAGTTTTTCATGAATTTATAATTGCTGGCAAATAAAATGACCAAGTAACATGAATTGGCCTAATGATTAATGTTTCTACCTTAGAAGTCACGATTTCAAATCTAGTGGGGGTAGGATAATTGTTATTTTATTAGTTTTAACCTTGGTTGTTTTTATTTTTTTGTTAATGGGGTAATTATTTTATTTTTCTTTAATCTTTTACATGAGATTAAGGTAATTAGTTTTTGTTAATTTTATTAATAATTGTAAATAAATGTAAAATAATGAAAATAATTTTCTTAGCTTTTATTTTAATTTCATTTTCTGATTTTTTTTTTATTTAATTTCATTTTCTGATTTTGTTTTATTTTTAATGATTTTTCTATTGTTTAAAAAGCAAAAAATAAACAAAAAGGGAAAATTAGAGAAAATTATGTTGCAAGTTGTGGGTCCCATGCCGCTTGGGTGCCAAATCAAACTACCGATAGGGGTTAATCCATCTCATTGCTAAATGTGGATCTATTATGTAAGTGGAATTTTTCTTTTGCAAACTCAAGAATCAGTGGTCCAGATTAACCCACGGGCTTGATTAATGGTTGTTGAGAGATGATTTTCAAACAACCATAAGTTTTTCTAAATGTGTTGGAATGAGGCCCGTGATACCTCATTGGGAAGGTATTGAATAGAGGAACATATTGGTATAGGTATCCATGTTGAAAAACGGATAGAAGATATCAGAAAATATGAAAAAACAATAGACCACATATTTGGGGGGGAAATTGCCCATACTAACTTCAAACAACCATATTTGGAGCTACGAGTGATGAAATCAAGACCAGGAGGGCTCGATAGAAATATGGAGGAGAGAAGAATAGGATGGGATAGCAATTTCTGGCAGGTTAAGAGCATAAAAAGTCCAAAAATGAAAAACACAGGTGGAACCCGAATTCGGATGAAGGACCGACCACAGACTTCAAACAATCATATCTTGAGCTATGGGCAATGAAATCGAGCTAGAAATAGCTCAATGGAAAGTTGAGACAGAGGAGAAGAATCCAAACAAATCTTACTCAACAAAAAGAAGCTAGAAATAATCAGAAACTTTCGAGGAAAAAGATAACGCCAATGGACAAAGTCAATGATTATTTTTAAACAAATATAATTTGTAAACGGTTTGAGGATGAAAATAATGACTCATGAGTTTTTTCAAATTCTCTTTGTAATTCTCACGTGTTCATTTTCAAAATGTGAGAAAAGTAATGGAAGGAAACGGAAATGAACAATCATGAGAACTAGGAGTCTCTCTCATGTCTTATAAAAGAGAAATCGTAGCATAGAGAGGAGATGTTTTCCCTTTGTAACAAAAGATGGTACTTTCACTTCTCAATAATAAAGAGTAGGAGGCATTTTGAAGTCGTAATTGTTTGCAAATTCTTCTGGGACTATTCTACACTAATATTTGTGGTTTAAGTTTTCTGGGTATTGATCATGTGAACTATTTATGTGATTAGTATCTAGAATCCTTATGTTGTTGTGATTTCTTATGAGTGTAGAGATGATGTTACAGATTTCCTTTTCAACTATTTGAGATGATTTCTACAATATTTTTGTGATAACATGTCTGGGTTGACATGAATTATTTTTTTTGTCTAGATATCACCTTTCACTGTACTCATTCTATTAGTTTTGCTCCGGGATAGATTAGAAGTAGTTAGATTATATTAGATTTATTTAGCTAGATCAGGATTAGAATTATTCAGAACTCATTGGGGGAAAGTTCATTGTATTTCCCATTTTTATTCTTTTAATTATGAGCCGCAACGAGGCCTATATACTCATGGGAAACAATACTCCAAATGAGAGTAGGTCTTATTGGGACATGCCATCGGGCGTTTTCCCTCATCCGGTTTCTTGGCCATTCGGACTCGTCAACACTTCTTTACCCAAGAAATTTGGAAAACTTGATGTACATGTGAATATGGAGAGAACTCCAATTTGTAAGCCATATTTCCAATCCTTTGCAATACCTTATAGGGGCCACAATTTTTGGGTGCTAATTTATTGTCCTTATTGAGGGACATCTATTTATATTTTTGTAGCTTCAAAAATACCCAATCCCCAACTTCAAATTCTCTTTCACTGTGATGTTGAGATGCTTGTTGTTTCATCCTATTTTGTGCCATAACCAAGTTGTCCTTCAATAGTTTCAAAATCTCTTGTTGGTTCCCTATGGGGTCCTCCATTTCTTGAACCTTTGTATTCCCTTTCAAGGGTGATGTGATTGATGGAGGATGATATCCATAAAGTGTCAGAAATTGGGACAATTTTTATGAAGTATGGAAGGATGTGTTGTACCACCATTCTTCCAAGGGAAACCACTTGACCCATTGTGTTTGTTTATCATATGCAAAGAAACGAAGATATCATTCTAGACATTCATTCACAATATTATTTTTCCCATCAGATTGAGGATGGTAAGATGATTTGTGAACCTATTGAGTACCCAAACAAGAAAATAATTCAGTCCAAAAAATTCCAGTGAAATTTGGATCTCTGTCACTTACAATAATCTTGGGGACTCCATGTAGCTTTTGAATTGTTTTCATGAATGTTGTTGCTAATGTACTTGCTTTAAAAGGATGAGAAAAGGAGCAAAAATGGGCATACTTTGTCAGTCGATCCACTACTACCATGATGACATACTTTGTCAGTCGATCCACTACTACCAATGCATGACAAGATATCGTTGGAGTAGTCTCTTCTAGATCTAGATCTTGTGATGGTTACAATTATTGATCTTCTTCCTCTTCACAATATATGTAGAATAATTTCTTCTCATCGCATTTAGTCCCCTTACAATGTTTTTTTTAAGAAAATTTTCGTCAATTTGGCTAAATTTAAATTTTTTTGAAGAAATTTACAGTAAAAAATGCATATTTTCATTAAAAATAAAAAAAGTTGTAGCCTATTTTATGATTATAGTTATGCATACACTTCTATTTTTCTCCTAGATATAAACATTTTCCATGAAAATATAATAGTTTTTCTTAATATTTTTGCCAAGTCAATGATTATGCATCTCAAATTTTTGGGAATATTTGCTACATGTGGATGATTAGTTAATAGAAACTACTCTTGGGAAAACCATGAATTTTCAATTGAAGTCATGTAAATTTATGTAGGAAAAGAAAATGTTTCTAATATGAGTATGTATGATTTCCTAGTTGGTCATGATTGAGAACTTTCTGAATAAAAATTTTGTAATAAGTTTTTGAAACATCCAACGTTTCGGGTGGACTCTCCACCCATCATCAAGGGTGTGTAGAGTTTTTTCCATCTATTTCTAAAGATGTTTTTCACTATCATTTATTTTTGTTGTTTGTTCCCTCTAATTGATATCAATTTTTCTTTTCTCTAAATATTCTACTATGAGATTTTTTTCGTTAATTATTGTCAATGATGCACATGTGACACTAATGGAATAGTGTTGTTGCCAATTTTTAAAGGTAATAACAAGAAATCAATTGATTATCGCCTAAGATAAATGATATTGTTTTTTTACAAATATGGTTTGATTGCCAAATGGTTTAATAAGTTATGACTTACATGGTTTGCAAAAAAAAAACACTGGCCCCTTACTGTACTTGTTGTCACAATTGAAACATAGTCTCTTTGCTCTTCTTTCATCCATTTGCTAAGGTGTCAATATTGTTGGTTGAGCAAGGTTAGGAGAGGGAACATGGTGCTCTCTATAGTTGTTATTGGTCTCCCTTCTAGTAGCCATATTTTTATTTTCCACTTTACTTGCCATATTGAAATCTTGCTCTAGGGATTGAGGTTCGAAGAGATGCACCTCATGTCAAATATTTTTCTTTAAAGTTCCCATAAAGAAATATAACAAACCATCCTCATGGATGTTCTTTAACCTGAGACCGAGCTTTTGGGAGGTTTTGGAATTGTTGAATGTGCTCTATAATTGGACCTTTTGTTGAAGATTAATCAATTGACTAAAGAATGCATTGCTCTTAATATCCCCATAATGTGGTATAAATTCATCCGTAAAAATGGACCAAGAGTTAATAGAATTATTTTTTTCTTTCACAAAGCCATTAATACCAAACAAATTGATCATTTTCTAAATACAAGGATGCAATAGGTATATTTTGAAATCTTGGCACTTGGTGTAGATTAAAGTATTGTTCCATCTGGAATACCATGTTATAGGATCGTTATCATCAAACTTCCTCACCTCAATCTTTGGAATGAAGTAGTTCCTTAGTGGAAAATTAAAGCCCCGATGAAGTGGATCTTGGAGTAATGAATGATCATAATTCTGAGATTCAGTATTTGTGCTCTCCAAATGTGACAAAATACTCCCCATATGTGATTGAGCCTCAACAACCTTTTTCTCATTATTTTCATGATTTCCTTGGATCTTCGTATTCCTATTAGAGATATTTTGTAAGAGAATGGTTTCTGTGGATTTTTTCATTCCATTCATGGATTTTTGTATTTCTTCCTTATTTTTATCCATATTATTTTCCATCTCTTGAAATTTTCTTTGTGTGTTTACCAACTCATCACTTGTTATTGACCTAGTAATCAAACCATTAAGTTGGTCCTCCAATTTGGATAGCTTATTATGTATCTCCTCATTTTCTTCATGAGTTATAGATGGGATTTCTAGAGGTTTAATTGGTATTGAAATATTTTTTGGAGCCATGTGGGATAGAAATAATAATACTCCTATATTTTCTCTTTATCACAAATTTTGAATCACAAAAAACAGATCTTCCAATAAAAAGTTATGCCAATTGTAAGTTATGTACCTTTCAAATCCTAGTTTTGGAGTATGTTTGGATAGATGTAGTGTAGCTAAGGGGATAAGATGGGGTGCCTATGGAGGTCCCCAAGGGTAATAATAGTAGATATGTATTTTTATGTATGAAGGTCACTTTTAGTAAATAAGGCCTATTGTGAACATAATAAATGTAAGAGGGCTTCCCAGAAGATTCCACTTCTAGAAGGTTCCTCCTCTAGAATGTTCTTAGGTGATAGGTAATATTAGATAAAGGAGTGTAAAAAATGTAATGGACATGTTAAGAAGTATTGTATTTGGAATGTAGCTAATTAGGAGGTTTCTCCTTCGAAGAGGTAAGAAAACATGAGTGGATCCCTTCCTTAACAGGATCAATTGTAAAGTGTTTCCCTATCCCAAGGGCCTTCATACATAGAAAAACATCTCTACTATTATTCCCTTTGGGAACCTCCCTAGCTACCCCATATTATCCCCCTAGCTACACTACAA
>ML803716.1:0-60784 GCA_009831015.1 Picea engelmannii
TTTTTTTTTTAAATAAATAGTTGTCATCGCATATTCGACGACAACTTCAAAAGTTGTCGTCACATATGCGACGAATTTTTTTTGATGCAACCGTTTAACTATATAAACAACACAAATATGTCATCACATAAGCGACGACAACGTCTATTGATGCGACAATTTTTCCATATATACAACGAAAAGTTGTCATCGCATATGCAACGACAACATCTATTGATGCGATGGTTTTTTGATATAAGAAACGAAAAGGTGTCGTCGCAGATGCGATGACGACTTCTATTGATGCGACGATTTTCCTATAAAAGTTGTTGTCGCAATTTAGACGAAATGTTGGTTTCACATTGTTTTCCTATATTGTCGCTTTTGTGACTTTTGTTCAATTTCGTCGCAAATGCCACGTCACATAAAACAAAGTTTCAGAGACTCTTGATTCATCGCAATATCAACGACATAACGTCGCAATAGCGTCGAAACAACCGTCGCAAAATGGCCCAAATATGCTAGTGAGGATAATGAATATTCCAGAAACAAAATGATCATACTCACTTCTTAAGAAATTTGGCTCATTATGAAGAAATAACACATCTCATACCATTTACCGGTTACCTTAATCCATACAATGATTCAATGAGTTTACAATTTTATTTTATTTTTTTATCCTGAAAAACTTTGTATTGCTCCATGTACAAATTTATTCTAATGATAATTTGATGGAAGCAGGGCCCCACAATATACATCCCTAAAATCCATCACCATGACCAAAAAAGATGTACTTCCTTGAACAAATCTAGTCAAGCCAACCAAGTGAGCCTTCACATATAACCTCCAAGATAATTTCAACGTTTCATTACATGAAATACATAGGCTCTAAAAAAAGCAAAAGCTATAAAGACACATGTTCCAGGAACCACAATCATTGACATGCATCACACCATGATCAAAACTGGTAAAACTTCCCTCAAAGACAAGGTATCTCGGAATACGATGTGCTCCCACCTATCACTTAGGCCATCTAGACTTTACAACTGACATTTCTAAAAACAATTAGTGTAATCATGTGTAACTAAGTCTTAGATTCATATTCCCATTTACATATATAACATGTCAACTCCACCTTGAACTTTTCATTTGAGACTTTTTCATCACTCCAAATAGCCCTCGTTGCCTCCGAGGTTCTCTCTAATTGACCCTCAGGAAAAACATACCTTCATACATTGTCGTACCATAGACCATTGACCAACATCTTCCCCTCATTCCAGAAGCCACCTTGTCACTAACAAAGCCACTCTGAAATACACCCATTGCAAACCACAACCAGTCTGAACACCGCCTTAGCCATAAGCCTCACTCCAAAGAGGCCAATCCAGAATGCATATCCAATTACTTACAACTTAAGGTTGTAAGTTGTAAGTTACATGGTCCACAACCTAATTAGCAAAGTATAAGATCATATTGAATGAAATAGGTGACTCCAAATCTCAATATTGTGGACATTTATGACCACAAGACACCGCAACATGAAACTAGATTTCCATAAAAATATAAAGAGTGGGATAGGGCAATGAAAAAAATCTTGGCAAAATGATACATTTGGATTTTCATCTTTGATTTATTTATTTAAATTCCATTGTAGTATAAAATAATATATATGAATATGATATCAAGGGAAAGAAAAATATAACCTATTGTAATACAAATGATATAATATAACATCATTTTTAATATTTCTTGTAAAGTTCTAATTATATGCACATTTAGTTTGCATGTTTACTTTGGATATTGTTGAAAGTGTAGGACTTCAGGTCTACAAACAAAATTCATGAACAAAGAAGAAGAAAACAAGCACATAACACACAACAGAAACACGAAATGAGGGTAATGATATATTTTTATTTCTCATTCAATTATTGGATAAAATGGATCACAATTCTCATGGAGCACCTCACTCGAATCAATATTTAAACAATAAGTACTTAATCATTTTCAAGACATATGGAAGGCCAAGCACCTGAGAAACCTCAAAACATATGTAACTTTAGGGGTATGTGTTGTAGCAACCCAACAAAGTATACCTTGACAATAATTTATTGATACCTTGCCAAATGAATCAAGCCTCACCTTCCATCAAGCCAAGAGAAGAAAAACACCATTGAAACTTCTCTAACAATACTGGTTGCATGAACATGTCTTCACAATACTAAATCCCTGTAACCATTGTAGGTGATACTCATGCTTCTCACATACCAAAGAACTCATTTTGACGTTCTTTAACTGGTTTTTCCATTTCCACTAACAACAAAAATTACATGTGAAATACTTGAACATTCCCATCACAAACATCAAAATTCCTACTGTATTGTACATGAGACATATAATCCTTTTTGCCTTACTACTAGGGCATAAACTTGAAGAAAACGTCAATGGAAAACTAATGGGATATTTATCGGTTTCACAAAGTTCATACTGAACCTCATTAGTCATAACCACAACATACCATTTTTCCATCTCTATGTACTTCTATGCCCAAAATTTATTTTGTTTTTCCTAGATCCTTCATCAAAATCCCTATCCAAATCAGCCTTTAATCTGCTCATATCAACCATGTTTCACTTGCAACAAGCATATCATCAACATAACACCTGGATAATGAATATGTCATAAACAAAATGATCATACTCACTTCTTAATAAATTTGGATCACCATGAAGAAATGACACATATTGTAACATTACCTAGTTACCTTATGCCATACAATGATTTAATGAGTTTGCAAACAAATATCCCTTTGTGATCTTGAAAAAATCCTTATTATTCCATGTACACATCTCTGCTAATGATTATTTGAGGGAAATAGGGTCCCCCAATCTATGTCCCTTAACTCCATCACCATGACCAACGAATATGTACTTCCTTGAATGAATCTGGCCAAGCCAACCAAGTGATCCCTCATTTCTCACCTCAAGGCTAATTTCAATTCTTCATTACATGCAATACATAGGCTCTAAAAAACCACTTGCTATCAAGACACATGTTCCTGAAACCACGAATATTGACCTACTTCCCACCATGATCAAAACTGGTAAAACTTCCCTCAAAGACAAGGTATGAAGGAATACAATGTGCTCCCACATATCACCCAGGTCATCTAGACTTTACCAGTGACATTTCTAAAAACAACCGAGGTGATCATGCCTAACTAATTATTATAGTCGTATGCCCATTTACATATATAAGGTGTCAACTCAACCTTGAACTTTGCATTTCATACTTTTCCATCACTCCAAATAGCCCTCGTTACCTCCTGAGTTATCTCGAATTGTTCCTCAGGAAAATCATACCTCCATGCATTGTTATGCCATAGCCTGTAGACAAACACCTTCCCCTCGTTACAGAACCCACCTCGTCACCAACAAAGCCACCATGAAAGACACCCACTGCAAGCCACAGACAATCCCAACACCACCTTACCCATAACCCCCACTCCAAAGAGGCCAATCTAGAATGTCTATCCAACGCCATGTCATCAACCATCTACCTCAAATGATGCAAAGGAGTGGAGTATCCCTCATTGATATGTCACAAAATGAACACCACACGACTCCACTTGCCTTGGCTCTAATTCAACGATTTCTCCTTGCGGAGATCATACTTCCACGATTACTTTTCTCAGCATGGTCATTGACATATTTATCCACAATTTCAACATTGTCCTAACCAATGATTTAATTCCTCTCAAAAACTATGAATCCAATGCACCTCGATAGGACACGAAAATTGCATTATTGACTAGTCGTAATGCATTCTAAGTTAGATATCATAATTTCTCCATTGAGTCTATTATATTGGAACTCAACTTTTATAGTCTATTCCTACAATGAATGTTGCTTCGAAGTTCAAAAAACACTTTTAACTCAACCTCAACCATTCTATCACACCATAAACATGTGGTCAAAAATGCAATCCATATATCAATCTATTGGCATTAAAATGGATCTTCGACTAGCTAAATTTGCATCGAGTCCTTTACAGAATAGCTCGTTGTCATAAACAAGAGGTCCTATTAGAAAAAAATGATCGTGGATAAATAAAATAAAACAAATACATAAATAAAACACAAAATATACACAATAGAGACATAGATATATGGTGTTCACCGAGTGTGGGATACATCCACCAAAGAAATTTTCAGGTCCTTCCTTTATTAGTATCCGACAAATGAAGGGATATAACCTACATCACACCCATTGTAACTTCCTCTTGTTTCTCTCAAAATGTTCTCTCTCAGAATACAATACTCACCAACACAAACAACCACAATACAATTTCCTCATACAAAAACGGGTTTCCTCTTTTCGGCGAAAACCCTAACATAACTTCTATAGTCAAATTTGTGACCTTATAATGAATGGTCTAAATTGTCTACGAAATTAAAATATTTCAGAAGGCGATTTTCCCAAAATATTTTACCCCCCTAAATGCCCTTCATTCGAGGGTCATCCCACAAACCTTCACTAGAAGGGGGCTAGACATACCTGCATGTGAATCAAGAATATAATCAGGATCCAAAACCAACATGTCCTCAATTCGCCACTGTGAACCATACACTGAATTCAAACTAGTTTCCACTAGATTTCCAATAATGTCATCATTATCGTTAAATTCTTCACAATCCATTGTCTCTATACACCCAACTTACTACTTCTTGGCCACATGACCTCTCTCCTCTCTCTCAAACCAACCCTTCACTTTTATAACTAGTCATTGAGCTCTCCTTTTCCGCAGGCTCATGATTCACCAAATTTAGCAGCCATAGACAATGACTAAACCTTGCTCTGATACCACTTGTTGGACAAGTTCAACTCCACAAACAAAATTCATGAGAAAAGAAGAATAAAAAAACACATCACACACAACACACACACACAAAATGGGGGAAATGATATGCTTTTATTGCTCACAAAAATAATGAAGAAAATGGATTACAACTCTCATGGAGCACCTCACGGGAATCCATATTTAAACAACAATTACTCGAGTGTTTTTTAGGCATATGGAAGGCCAAGCGCTTGAGAAACCTCAAAATGAATGGAATTGTAAGGGTATGTGTTGTCACAAACTAACAAAGAGTAGTGTTCCATACATAAATATGTTCACTAGGACCTCTATCTATTAGGTATCAATGGGTTCATACATGAAAATCCTTCCTTGCTTGTGTTGGGAAGTAAATTCTTATAACATTTATTATAAGAAACACTTTTCTTTTCTTTTTTGTACTTCTTGTTGGACTATTCACGAATACTGAGACAGGGGGAGTGAATCAATATTTATCACTTCTTACCATTTTTAATATTAAGCACATCATGTAAACATTAACCATTAACAATTTCATTCATCATCACAAAAAATGATACACAGAACATAATGATTTTTACGTGGAAACTCAAACGGGTGAAAACCAGGGAATGTTTTTCTTATATCATGATAATATTACATTCATAGGAAGCACCAACTTCAGTGATTCTCTAGCACCAACTGAAAGGAGGAACCATCCCCTCGCACTAACCTGAAGGTAGCTCTAAATCCCTGATTTATCAGCATCGAGTGGAAGGAAGCACCAACCCCCTGAATTTACCACCTCCAAATTGAAGGAAGCACATAATCCACAAGGAACATGAACCAAACTACCGAATGAAGACACCAATCTTCTCAACTGAGCACCAACTCAATAATATATCACTAATCTAAGATCTTCATACACGGAGTACTCCTAAAGTCACCTTCATGCTTCAATATGTAGACAATCCTTCAAACCCTAGCATCATTCCCGGAATGTAATCACTAATAAAAACATCCAATGATAATAAAATCCATTCATGACAATGTCCAATAATGGAAACATCCACTCACGAAAACATTGCAAAAATATAACAACTTCATAACAGAACATATGGCAACATCACAACCTCACGACAACATCACAACAACATCATAACAAAATCACAACTTCACAGTAGAGCATACAATACCATCGCAACCTCATAAAAAAAAACATCACGACATCACGACAACTTCATAGGAGAGTATATGAAAGGATTAAAACCTCACAACAATGGATATGGAAACCTCATAACCTTACGAAAACATCATATCCCTATAGTATACCTTGAAAATAAAAAAGACCTTAAGAGATGTAATGTAAAAAATTGAGGAAAAACTATATTTTATTGTCAAATAAAACTGCTCATGACACATGAAGATATCTCCTTATAAAAAAATATCTTACTCTTGTAAACCTATAGGTTATACTACACTGGAAAATTTCCATATGACTAGAATGAATAAAAATCTGAATAATAACTTACCACTATACCCTATTACACCATTCCTTGATTTTGAATTTTAGAATCTTATTTAGACTACTTCCAAAAGAAGGCATTTACTGCTGACATCTTAATGGCACCAGTTCATAAACCTTGTTACTTTGTTCTTGTGGTGCCATGATGTTTTCTCCATAAAAGTCTTATTCCTAAAAATATAAGACAACCCAAAATACATGACCTATAACATTCAAGATAAAACATGTTATCCATAAGGGAGGTCTAAAGTGCTACCCATAAAGGTACCTTCACATATCTTTACGCTACTAATGTGTAGCACTTTAAGGATTATTCCATATCCATTAAATCCTAAACTATGAGAACCCTACCCTTAACGATAACAAAGTACCTCATAACTTTTTAAATTATTAAAGTTGTAATAAGAGTTCTACCAATAACGATTTACCTTAAGAAAATTACCTACACAAGGGTTTACATGAGATTCCAAGTCCTAGGTACCAACTAGGTTTTCTTTCCACACATATGATAACCCCCTATATAGAATATAGTCCAAGCGCGCGATGTAAAGTTATGGTGGATCTCATATGCGTAGGGTGGCAGACACTAGGAACTAGAACTAGGTGTCAGGACAGTCGACGCTAATGCATTAACTGCGTAGTAAGGCATACGAACCTATCATTTGCTTCCTAGTACCTGTGAGTTATGACGCCCCAGACACTTGGCCATTGTCGGCCCTCCACTTCACAAAATTCGCATGGCTTCTAGCAAGCGTACTCTTCGTAATTCCTCCATTACGAGTGATGGGCTTGAGGCGATAATCGCTCAAGGAAATAACTTCCCTCGCACTACTCTGCCAAGTTTTCCTTTCTCATCGCTAGCATGGTAACCGATTTTTTCTCTGTAGAACCATGGTGACTATACTGATTGGTATCCCTCGTTTTATATTGGTAACTTACTGAACATTGATACCCTGTTTCGAAAGAGGTTCTGGTGGAGTGTTTACTTTTGTTTTCCTCCCAAAGATTTCACAGTGTTTTTCGTCTTTTCCTGAGTTTATTAAAAAATTTCCAGAACCCATGCATAGTATTTCAGTATGTATAGTCGTAGTGCTTGTTGCAGTGAATTTCATATTTTATGCTTACCATCCCCTACTTAAGATCGAACGTAGGCGTCTTAGAAACCTCATAATCCATAGAGTGAGGGTTCTGGGTATGGAATGGTTCAATCAGTATTTAGTTTTTCTCTTTAATCTCTGCATAAACAATTTTTCTTTTAAACTACAGGGACGACCAGTACCCGAATCTCCCAGGTTTCCCATTGGTTATTGCTACCTGGGTCCTTCTGATTGTTTTCTTGTAAAGGGCCATAACTCTCGGTACTGTTTATAATCCTTGTCAATATAACGCTTTAGTGGTTACTCTATGGTAAGGGTTTTGTTGGTACCGTGAGGAAAACATGATGGATGTGACTCGTTTAAAAGTACTTTCTATTTTCTATAATACATTCATCCACTTCTTGGTTTTCCTATGGTGAGGGATCCGTCTGTGGAAAAATTTGTCTCTTATAATTATTAACAATCTCCTTGTAATTCCCTCGTCTATATCTGGGTTTCCTTATGTTAAAGGATCTTCTTATTCGATTAGGACACATGGATATTTTCCCTTCTTGTTGATTTCTATCACTGTCTCTTTAATCATTCCACTTGAATTCGTGATTTTCCTTATGCTAAGGACCCATCGGTTAATTCTGTGTGGAAATGATAATAACTCTAATTTCCTTCCAAGCCATCATTTTTTGAAAAATAAAATAGTCTCAACGAAAATTCTGTATATGGTCTCTATGATTATTTCATCTCTGAATTACTTCATTTGATTTTCGATGTAATGTGTTTCGAAAAATCATTTCCTCTGGTTAATGTATTGCTTGCCATTCGAGGTAGTTCTTTGTTAAAGGAATATGGACTTTTGCATCATGGATGGTTACGAATCTAATGATGGGTCCCTTTTCTTTTGCGACGGAACCCATCATACTGTTATGAGCCTCCCGCTCCCCTTGGGTCGCGAACTTCTCACTTCGCAGTAGAAAGGCCAAAATTCAACCCAGGCCTGAGATAAGTTACACTTTCCCCTTCACTCTTTTTATTTTGTTCCTTTGATTAAATTTTGAGAAGGTAGTAATAATATTCTTGTTTTCTTTTTCAGGTTTTAGATCGTTTACACTGATTTATGAAGGAAGACTTACGTATGTTTAAAAATCTAATTCGGGTTCCTTCTCCAATGGCCTCTTCCTAAGATTTTATTCCAGAATTCAAACGAGAGATTTGTGCACATCTATGTTATAGATAGTCGATGTTGAATAAATATTCTCTTTGAAAGTTACCGAAAATTTTTGTATAACCCTGTCTGTATTCATATTTCACTTGGAAATAAAACTATTATGACTCTTTATGCAACAAAAATCTATCAATCCATTTAGAGGAATTTATCATAACGTCCTCTGAGTTATGTTGTATCAAATCACCACTTTCGTTAATGTATACGATTATATATGTATAATAGGGACTCTTAAAATTATTGGTTTCGTACACTTTTAAGACTGTATGAGTCTCTCTTTATCTCACTAGTTTGAATTATAAAAGATAAAGTGAGACTACATAGTTCACTCGTTTTACTTTGATAAAATTTGTTTGTGTTGGTTTTACTTATTTATTTTTTTCAAATCATTTGTTTGTAAACTGTAATTTCAACAATAGGTAGATCAAATAATCTACTATGGCCATGAGGCACGCCCATACATAATTCTATCCATATATAAATATATATATCCATTTCATATATATATATGTATATACAACACCTCATAAAAACAATATTAACATATATTTAAATTAGTGGATAAATGCTCAAATCTATCAAGGTCATGAGGCACACATATGCACATTATCATTTATATGTATATATATAGCATCTCAAAAAATAATAACAGATATTCTAAATAGTGGACAATCCACACATCTATGAAGGCCCTTGGGCGCACTTATACAAATTATCATTTATATATATGTAAATAAACATACCATCAACCATTTAACACTTCAGGAAATGAAAACACATAGTTAAAATACATATTTGAAAAATTGATGCCAGGAAAAAAAATGGAATAGCCACGTTCCACCCAACCATAGATACAGAACAACCGCACTTTATTTGTCCTAATCACACCCTAGCCTGGCCATGACACCATAAGGGCAATCTGAGTAACACTTCTTGGCCACTATTCACCTTCAACAATTCAGATATTTTTTTTCCTAACATCAGATGTGCTCATAACAACAAAAATAGTTCTCTTTCCCAACATACTAAGCAACGTATTTCCTCCCACATATGTTGTATTTATCTCATGCCTAGGACTTTCAGTTCCTTTCCATCAGTGTAATGACCCCTGTTGTTACTACAACATGCGACGCATAACAAATGCAATTTTTTTTCTTTTATGGAGGAACGTACTAACGAAAATACTCTCAAACATAGCAACACAATGACGAACACAACACATGCAATTGCGTAACAACACCATAACAACCTATCATACAAAAACATCATGCAACTGGAAGCAACATACGTCATTCAATCAGACAAAGAATAAAAATGACTACCCGTCCGTCCTACCCTACAAGGTTAGGACCTTCAGGACACATAAGCAATGCTCAAACCCAGGTTCCCATCGATTTTGACCATTTAAGGTCTCAAGGTTAGCAACTGTTCTGAGGAGCAAGGTGGTGGCTACTTCCCACCCATCACAAGAAAGACCACACCTATAAAACTAAGTTGTTTGATCGAATGAGGGTTTGGGGTTGAATCCTCGGCCAGGAACCTGTATAGAGTTACACTTGTTGTGATGTACCTTGTTTACAGTCAACCGAAATGTGGAGAAGTACTCTACCTCGGATTAAGTGAAGAATGAAATAGAGTCACCAACACATTTATGATTAAAGAAAAAATCAACTGCAATTAGCATGGAGGCCATGGTAACATGGAGACCATAGAATTAGTGGAATCTTTGGTGAAGAATAAAAATAATGCAAATACAACTTTTTAGTATATATTTCTATACAAGTTTCATTTATATAGAGGTAATAATTTTCATTTATATAGATAATTCTATTGCTATTTTTGTATTTTGTATAATATCCAACATATTGATGTTTCAACAAATAACAAATGTTTTCTATATTTTATGGTTTCTTTTGCTTTGTTAGTTTAGAGGATTGTTGTTTACTAGTACCATGGGAATTTAGCTTAATCCCTAGTAGCCTTGTTGTCTTCCTCCATGGATTTTACTATTCTCCTTCCATTTCTGTTAGTTTTGGCATGGGTATTCCATAGGATGGATTATTGCTTGAGATTGATAAATCTAAAAATATTAGAGAAGATTTGGATTTTATTTTTACTAAAGAAAAATGAATGTTTGGTCTCAAGAAGAGTCTAAATCCAAGTGGGAAAAAAGGTAAAAAAAAAATTGAAAACATTTAATTGATCAAATTGAAAACCCCTTCGTGTTCTAAAAACATCTTGACATGTGATAAACATGTATTTGTATGGATTTTTATCTCTTGTTGGATAATCCCTAGTCCATTTGACCATTGGGTCCATGAAAACTAGGCCTCAATTTTGAAAGGAAGGGAATGGTTTTTCTTCCAATCAAGGAAGTGTCTTCATCCACCCTATTAAATTTCAACTCTGAAGAGGATATTGTATTAAAATATGTATCTTATTGCATTCTACAGGATTGTTTCTTTCAAATTTGTCTTCATACTTTTTTCCCAAACAAGATATAAGTTATGCTCCTATCTAGATTTAGTTGTGTTATCGCCCATTTAGTTTTTGGAACAAGGCAACATTGCAAGAAATTAGAGGTAGTTTATGGAAATTAACGAACAAGAGACCTCTTATCTTATTCCTATATTTCAATGGAGGTATATTTGGGAAAAGGGTTACCATAATCCATACAGTGCCTAGAATATGACTAATCTGATTACCATCCTTTGGATTATGAACATATTCCCTTTAAATATAATATTTCTCATGAGGACAGTCACTTCGTGAATGTTTTTCCTAAATATCCAAATCCTTTCTCCTCATTCCTATTGGAAACATGTCAACGAATTTTCCATGCGGTCACATGCACATGCATGCAACTATATTTACATTTTGCATGTGTGCACTCTTCAGTGAACAAGTTTTTTATCTATGTGATCTATTTATGATTAGTTATTCTTATTGTTTGAGAGATGTTATATATATGAGCACACCCATAAAGGTGAGAGTGCAATGTGTGTAGAGCATGTGAGAAAGACACAATAATTTAGAGAGAAGTGTGTATGTGAGGAGAGGATGGTTGTATGCATGTGTTGGATATTCTAATTCTCCCCTGAATAATAAAAATATTGAATATCATTGCCCATGGTTTTTTCTTGTATTAGGTTTCCACATAAATCACTTTGTCAATTGTGTCATTGGTGTTGTGTTGTGTTTGGTTTGTTGTTCTCAATTTTATGTTGATTTTTTTCGTATGTTTCCTAACATGTGGTATCGGAGTTTGAGGAGAAGAAAATTTTGATCGTTGGGAATCTTTTCGCAAAGAAGAAAAAGAGGAGAGTCGTGGGTTTCTCTGCTTGCATGAAAAATTGTATGTTCTCCCCACGCACGAGAGAGAAATCTATTGTGAGTTAGGAAGAGGCATAGAAAAGCACGCAGAGGTGCTGTCATAATATGTATGTTCTTCCCTACATAGAGAAAGAGCCATTCCAATTTTTTTCACAGTAGACCGTGATGTGAGGAGGCCAACGAGCGTTTGTGAAGGGTTGACTGACTCTAGAGGATGTTTTTCTGTTTAGAGTCGAACCCGAGTAGATTGTGAGGTGCTGCAGGATCTCATGCTCATGTTGGAGGTAGTCGTCGAACTGAGAAGACAAGCATTTTTTTTTGGTAAAGAGGATAAGAGATCTCCCTGCAAACTCTTGTGAAGGCCGCCAATAGTAAGTGAAACACATGTGTTGGAAACCATGGAAGGGTATGAATATGAAACAAGGTATGAAAGTGGACTTTGTATGCATGGAGGCCGAAGTATAAAAATTTATGAAAGAGGATTTTGTTTTTAATACATTATAAGAGGATTGAATGGGCAGATATCACAATGTTTATTTGTGTAAAAGGTGAATGTCTTAAAAAAAATTAAGAATATATACTTTAGATATTGATTTGATTAAATATTTTTTATTCAACCTTAAACCTTTTTAATTTGTGGTTTTTTGGGCGGTTTGTGCTAATGGAAAAAGTGTAGAGTTCTAAGCTTGAGGTGGATAAATTCAGCGGCAAGAATAGACTTGAGCTATGGAAATATCAATTTGGGGAATCTTCTCAAACAACAAGGAAACATCAAGAGCGGTGATTGTTAAGTCACCATGAAAGAAAGAAAAAAGTATTTACCTTCGAGTTGTAAAAAATATTGATTTTATGTAAATGGACATATATGCCTGTAAGACCTAGATAGGCATGTGTACCTATGGTTTATTGGGTCACCTATAAAAATTCTATACATATATTTAGGTAGACTGAATATGTGTGGGGGCATGTATGTTGGGTTAACCTTGACTCGATTAAAGAGTTAATAAGTTAAATATGATTTTTAGGTCAAAGCACGTGGTTTTTCGGGTCCATGTTTTTGGGTACTCTGTGGTATCGTGTCCATGGATTTGCATGTAATGAAGCATATAAAAGGCTTGGTGACCTCCATTGGAAATGGGCCTGGAGGTAAGAGGTGAAGGATGACTTGGTCAACTTGGTTGGATTTAGTCAAGGGAGTTTTTTTGTTAAGGTGGAGCACTCAGACTCCATTTTAAAGTCCCTAGATATGAGAGACAAAGGTTCACTTGGGTTGGTTTGGACAGATTTGGTAAAATTTATTCGAATGCAATGTTCGAGGTAGAGCAGTGTGTCCAGGTTAGAAAGGTGGGTCTATAGAAAGGCTTATGTGTTGGAAGTTCAATCAAGTGTTTGATAATATATGATGAAGGTAGGTTCATATCCATGAAATTTGGAAACTATGCAGTGGACATCATCTGTCAGCAAAAGTATGCAGCGGACATCATCAAAATATTCTGCATGGAAGGCTGCAATCCAGCAGAAACTCCTATACCCCTAGGCACAAAATTGAGAAAAAAAGATGAAGGTCGTACAATGGATTCTACCCTGTACAGAAGTTTAGTAGGAAGTTTGTTGTATCTGACACCAAATAGGCCTGATATTATGTATGCAACCAACTTTGTTTCCAGGTTCATGGACTCCCCCAAAGATTCTCAATGGAAGATGGTGAAAATGATGATGAGATATGTTGCAAGCACTCTCAATTTTTTCTTATGGTACACTCAATCTGATGATAATAATCTCTATGGTTACACAGACAGTGATTTTGAAAGAAGCCTAAATGACTAGAAAAACATTGCTACCTCATCTTCCTATCATGTTGTGTGGCTCAAAAGAATATTGAATGATATTTCACATACAAAAAATGATCCAACTCATATCTTCTGTGACAACACTTCAGCAATTGCTTTATCCAAAATCCATGTGTTTTACAAGAAAATAAAGCATATTGACACTCTCTTTCACTTCATATGCGAGCTAGTCAATAATGGTGACATCGCACTTCAATTTTGTGGCTCACGAGATCAGCTCACAGACATTTTTACGAAGCCAATAGGAAAATTCATTTTGATTTTTAGAGACAACAATTGGGCATTATCAGTGCTGATGTTTATAACTGTTGAGTTTAAGAGGAAGTGTTGATTATTTATGTAACCTCAATAGTATGTGACTGTACACTACCAGTTGTCCTGGCCACCAGCTGTATGATTGTTTCTTTATTTTCTTGATTTGTTTGAACTTATTTAGCTCAACTTTTTTCCCTTAATAAATTGTGCTCTGCTTATTTGTTTTTCCAATTTCATCTTCTATGTATTATCTTCTTTTCTTCTCATTTTATCACATGTGATTTGTTTGGCATGCATGCATTTATAGTCATCGTAGTTTATTAGGTAAGTGTTATCTACAATAATAACTAGTATGTGAGTTTCTTTTAAAACTATCTGATTATGGAGATCTATAAATATGTATTAAATTTTTTTGTAAAAGGTCATGCAATTATGCACGTTCTTAAAAGTTTTTTTATATGCAAGTTTGCACATTCTATAAATATATACTAATTTTTTTTTGTAGAAGGCTTCGCAATTTTGCACATTCAATCCTGGGCACATTGTAGTTATTTCCATAATTGGAGAAACAACTGTTTCTTAGATTTCTTTTAATTCTTTATAACTCAATATTTTATATATGTAGACGTGGGATAAAAAATCTCTAAAATTTTGCTTAGTTTAATAGATTGACTACTCGTGGGCTTTATTGAAGTAGTCATGACCACAAAACTATTGTTAATTAAAAAACAATTACACATAATATGTTGATATGGTGCACAAGCCTTTGTTAATTAAAAAACAATTACACATAATATGTTGATATGGTGCACAAGCCTTTGTTAATTAAAAAACAATTACACATAATATGTTGATATGTTGATTTCTTGGTAAGATGGTCAATACTAGATATAAACATTTCTTAAAACACCTACAAAATCTTGAACAAAGCAAAAAGAAAGAGATGTATGCATCTAATAAACTTCCTCTATTAACAAGGACTTGCTACACTTTGCATATCGTCTTGTTAATGTTGCTTTGTTTAACTAACGAAGATTCACACAATCTTTACTAAATTGTTAGGAATTTATTTCTTTCTATGCAAAATAACTTTTTTACTTTCCTCTTTCACAAAAGAATTATCATGTAAATCCTGGATATTGATAATTTGGTATTCACCGTATTACTAGGTTTTTAACCTCAAATTTTGTTTAGATTAAATTATATACACCACATGTCATAATGATGCGGTTACTTTTATGAGTGGCAAGCATAGTGAGTTGAGTTATAACAATATTGTGATGTAAATATCACTTATAATATTATTACTATAAAGAAATATTCTTAGTATAGAACCCAAGGACAAAGACTGGGTAGATAATAGTCATATGTACTAGTTGTCTAGAGTATATATCCTACATAGATGATTTGTTAAAAAACATGGAAATTTCATAAATACTCTCTCATTTCAAGCGGTGAAAATCTATTGTTAAGTGTATCTAAGTGTATCTATGGAAAGAATTCATGTTGAATGCGGATAATGTAATTTTGTAGGATAATGTTTTTAAAATCTGCAATAAGATTCTTACAAAACATGGAAGAGTGAATGAGTGATGTTGCTTGATTGAATTAGGTTTTGGGGTTGAATCCCCAACCAGGAGCTTATATAGAGTTACACTTAATGTGGTGTACCTTGTTTACAATCCACTAAATGTGAAGAAGTACTCTATGTCGGACTAAGTGAAGAATGAAATAGAGTCACCAACACATTTATTATTAGAGGACAAATCAACTACAATTATCATGGAGGCCATAATAACATGGAGACCATAGAATTAATGGAATCTTTGGGGAAGAATAAAAATAATGCAAATACACGTTTTTAGTATATATTTCTATACAAGTTTGTGTAGAGGTAATAATTTGCATTTATATAGATATTTTTATTGATGTTTTTTTATTTCGTATAATATCCATCATATTGATGTTGCAACAAACAACAAATGTACTACATCAAGAATATAATGGCATGAGATTTCCACCCACAACTAGGGTGTAATCCTAGTCATTTCCTCTAACCGAAAGAAACTCAATTTAATCTAATAATGTTTTCTAGATTTTATGGTTTATTTTTCTTTGTTAGTTTGGAGGATTGTTGTTTAATATTAACTTGGAAATTTAGCTTAATCCCTAGTAGCCTTGTTGTTTTCCTCCATGGATTTTAGTATTCTCCTTCCATTTTTGTTAGTTTTGGCATGGATGTTCCTGAGGATGGATTATTGATTGAGTTCGATAACTCTAAAAAGATTAGAGAAGTTTTGGATTTTATTTTTACTAAATGAAAATGAAGCATTGGTCTCAATAAGAGTCTAAATACAAGTGGGAAAAAGGTAAAAAAAATTGAAAACATTTCCTTGATCAAATTGAAAACCCGTTCGGCTTCTAAAAAAATCCTGACATATGCTAAACATGTATTTGTATGGATTTTTATCTCTTATTAGATAATCTCTTGTCAATTTGACCATTGGGTCCATGAAAACTAGGCCTCAATTTTGAAAGGAAGGTAATGTTTTTTCTTCCAACCAAGGAAGTTTCTTCATCGACCCTATTAAAGTTCAACTATGATGAAGATATTATATTAAAATATATAACTTATTGCATTCTATAAGATTGTTTCTTTCAAAATTGTCTTCATACTTTTATCCTAAACAAGATATAAGTTATTCTCCTATCTAGATTTGGTTGCGTTATCACCCATTGATTTTTTGGAAGAAGGCAACATTGCAAGAAATTAGAAGTAGTTTAGGGAAATTAATGAAGACGAGACCTCTTATCTTATTCATAGATTTAAATGGAGGTAGATTTGGTAAAAGGGTTACCATAATCCATTCAGTGCCTAGAATATGACTAATATCATTATCATACTTTGGATTATGAACATATTTCCTTTAAATATAATATTTTTCGTGAGGACAGTCACTTCGTGAATGTTTTTCCTAAATATCCAACTCCTTTCTCCTTATACCGATTGAAAACACGCTAATGAATTTCCCATCTAGTCACATGCACATGCATGCAACTATATTTACATTGTGCGTGCATGCACTCTTTAGTGAGCAGGTTTTTTTATCTATGTGATCTATTTATGATCAGTTAGTCTAATTGTTTGAGAGATGTTATATATATGAGCATACCCATAAAGGTGAGAGTACAATGTGTGTAGAGTGTGTGACCAAGACACAATACTTTGGAGAGCAGTGTGTATGTGAGGAGAGGATGGTTGTATGCATGTGTTGGATATTCTAATTCTCCCTTGAATAATAAGAATATTGAATATCGTTGCCCATGGTTTTTTCCAGTATTGGGTTTCCATAAAAATCACTATGTCAATTGTGTGATTGTTGTTGTGTTGTGTTTGGTTTGTTGTTCTCAATTCTATACTTTGTTTTTTCTTTCGTTTCCTAACATGTGGTATCAGATCTTGAGGAGAAGAAAATTTTGGTCACTGGGAATCTATTCGCAAAGAGGAAAAAGTCGAGAGACATGGATTTCTCTAGTTGAATTAAAAACTATGTGTTCTCCCCACGCACAAGAGAGAAATCCGTTGTGATTTAGGAAGAGGCAGAGAAAAACACACAGAGGTGTTGTCATCATCCATATGTTCCACCCTACATAGAGAAAGAGCCAATCCAATTGTTTTCACAATAGACTGTGAGGTGTGAAGGCCAGCGAGGGTTTGTGAAGGGTCGACTAACTGCAGAGGATGGTTTTCTGTGTTGATTTGAACCTGAGTAGGTCGTGAGGTGCCGATGGATCTCATGCTCATGTGGTAGGTAGTCGTCGAACTGAGACGAAAAGCATTTTTTTTTGGTAAAGAGGATCAGGGATCGCCCTACAAACTCTTGTGAAGGCTGCCAATAGTAAGTGAAATCCATGTGTTGGAAACCATGGAAGGGTATGACCATGAAACAAGGTATGAATGTGGACTTTTTATGCATGGAGGATGAGGTACAAAAACTCATGAAAGCAGATTTTGTTTTTAATACATTATAAGAGGATTGAATGGGTGGATATTACAATGTTTATTTGTTTAAAAGGTGAATTTCTTAAAAGGTTTTAAGAATATATATTTTAGATATTGATTGGATTAAATATTTTTTATTTAACCCTAAACCTTTTTTATTTAAATATTTTGGTATTTGACCTTGGAACTATACTATTATTCTTCCATATTAAATAGTTTGGTATCATAAGTTATGGTTTTTTGGGCGGTTTGTGCTAATGGAAAAAGTGCAGAGTTCTAAGTTTGAAGTGGAGAAATTTAGTGGCAAGAATAGATTTGAGCTATGGAAATCTCAAGATGCAGGATCTTCTAGAACAACAAGGAAACTGTAACTTCCCCAGTATTCAACTGATCTATGTCACATAAATTGTTCTCTTTGAATACATACATATACACACAGGCATATATTCATACTGAACTCCATGAAGTTAAACATATACATACAACACTCTAGCGGAAGCTTCACATATAAAACGTAAACAAACAATTGCATTCTGTAAATATATGATTTCATACTGGATTAACAGTAAACACATACATGCAGCATATACAGGGGAATACCCTTAAACATACAGACAATTATAATCGCACATGCAATAAACCCATAAAATAACACGTAAATGACAATGCAGTATGTAAATTCATAACACAATCGATACTTATCTTGGTAAGAATGTCACCACTTGCGTGAAGACCGTCCACAAATCTCCCAGCCTTAGACCACACTGTTCATCACTCTCAACAGTGAGTCACCCCCAAGCTGGGACTAGACTCTACCCGAGTAAGGGATTCCTAACCAGGCTAAGGGTTCACAGACAACAGGAAAGACTCTGTCTCAGGTGCTCACTCAACTGATAGCCTACAACCTCTCATTCCCCACATGCTTGTCCCACCCAAGGAAGTGTGCCCCTTCTCTACTCAACAGTTCCTCGGCTACCCCACTTCCCTTCCAAGGCTTCAACAATAGGCCGTATTGGAAGTCTCAGAGCACTATAGTTGTAGTTTAGCACCTTCGGGAATCAATCCTTAGTAATTCTCTCACTCAGAGAATTGCTCACGGGCCTGACAACCCGCCTCTTCAATATTCCATGTGCCTGACAACTCGCTTCTTTAATCTCGCTCCCAAGCTAACCAAGTACACCAACAAGGAACGCCTATGGAAACTGGCTTGGGTATGGTGGTAGGAAGTACGAGGATAGCTCAATGATAGTGTGAATGCTTCTGGGATGATGGTTCCATGGTCAAAGGAATGATGGTAAGATTCATGAGAAAATCCTCTGGGAGATGATGGTAATAGGTGACAAAAGAATCATGGAAGAAGATCCCCCCCAGGCCGAAGAATAATGGAAGATCCCCCGAGGCCCAAGAATAATGGAATATTTCCCCCCCCGCGACCGAAGAATAATGGAAGATCCCCCCAGATGAACTAAGTCGGGGATATGTATGCATGTCCCCAACTTGACACTTGTCATGTTGGAAGCTAGTCCGGTACACTTTTCCCCAACTTTAGAACTTAAGATAAAATAATTATCTGTACTTTATGTTTTAAGAAATATTAATATAATATTCATTTTCGACTTAAGCTCTCTAGCTTATCCCTGTTCTTAACTTTTGGCCCTCCCTTTCCCTAACTAGTGGAGTCTAGTCCCCCATCTCTTTTATCATGGTCGGTTTGCGCGCATCGATGTATTTTGTATTAATCATGAGACATATACAAAATAAGCACACTGGCCTTTTAACATCTAAGCGCTCTGGCCTAATTCCAAAACATAAGCATCCCATCTTATAATACTGGCTCACTAGCCTATAACACATATCATATAAACAAAGGTTCGTTGACCTTAATATTGCACGCACTTTAGTTACTATGCGCGGTATCCGTTGATTTCCAGGTTGCACGCACTTTAGTTACTGCGTGCGGTATCCGCTAACATCCAGGTTGCGTGCATTTTAGTTACTGCGCGCGATATCCAGGAATGTGCATACTACATCATTTTACTACGCAATACTTGTGCGCACCATGCCATGAAAGGTGCATTACAAAATGATGTCTAAACAACTCACCAGCGTAAATATACTTGGATTACATTTTCATTTGGGTTCGGCCGAGGGAGATTACACGCGAAGTTGTGACGCGCGTTTTGATTAGGAGACTGGTCACAACCTTATTCACATAAAGGGAGGGGTTTAACCAGGAGAGTTAGCGTCTAAACACGATGAAGATTAAAGGCGTTAAGGAGAAAGTCGTGGGTTCCATATAATGTGTTCTTTAAGGGAAAGAAGGTATGTTAAGTGGATTTGAGGTTCTTGAGGGTGAAAAAGTGAATCAAACTCAGTTTCTTGATCGATCCTAGACCGGGAGGTTGTGCAGTCCTTAGGAGAGAAGGGGGGTCTACATCATTTATGCTCTGTTTTTTCTTATGTTTCTTAACAATATCCCCGAAAAGTAGATAAATCTCATTGACAAATAGACGAAGATAAAACTATCGTAAAACAAGGGGAAGTTTTAGCCATCTCCCAACAAGATAAGGAATGAGTCAGAAGGAAAATATTGAAGACACTAGTGAATGAGGGAATTCTGGTAGAATGGATTACCAATGAGGATGATAAAGAAAATGCAATAGAAGAGGATTCATCATAAAAAAACATCTATGGATAAATAAAAGGCTCCAAAAGAATTAATTCCCCTGGAAGGGGGTGCAACTCAATCTCGATAAATCCTTCTATACATAAGATTCATTTACCTCAGTCTTTTAAATCTCCATCATATGCTAAAATTTTGAATAAAGTTCGTTACTCTTCCTCAGTCTTCACAAGGGGAGTGAATTGAAATGAGGAAAGATGAGAAAAAGAGTGAAATAAATCTTTCTTTAAGATATCAAATCTCTTTAGAGTAGCTCATCAGTAAAGGAGGGATTGTATTTTACTCTACAAAAAAATAATTTTTTTTATTCAATTAACAAATTAATTTGTAATATTTTAAAGTTGTATACAAAAACTAAAAAAAAAGTTGCAAATGTAAAAGAAAACACTCTAGATTTCCCTAACTACATTTAGATGATAACATGAAATACCTAGTGACAATGAACCTCCCCAGATGTTTTAATTCTATGTTCTTTTGTTCTGTTGCAATCTCTTCTTATGCAAAATCTCTCTATATATCCAACACCCATGTTATAAACTTTTTTGAATAGTGAATTCCACAATATTTTGTAAATAATGTCCGCAAATGTTTTAATTCTTTGTTATTTTGTTATATTGCAATCTCTTTTTATACAAAATCTCTCTCTATATATCCAACACCGATGTTATAAACCTTTTTTGAATAGTGAATTCCACAATATTTTGTAAATAATGTCTTTATAAAATTAATACATTAAAAACCTCTAAGAAGGTGCTTTTCTTTCATTGTTCAAGCATTAAAAACATTTTAAATCATATTTTTCTAAACAAAATTTACATTTAAAAATATTTTTTCTTCTCGTTTAATTGTCAAATTGGTTTTAAATCTTCGTATTAAAAATAATCTGACGCACGAGAATTTGAAAAATAGACACATCCGAAGGATTGGTATCGACCTTCATTATTCCAATAATTGATGTCGTAGGCAAGTTAGTAGTGAGTTAAAACATAAGGAAGATGTATAAAGCATAAGAATTGCAAAGGTTTTAACAGTTATGATTCATTTTTCTTTAACCGTTATCAAAAGGTGAGGAATAGAGAATGAAAAGTTGTGATTGGAACGTTTGTAAACATTTTATATTTACAATATAATAATGTAGTTATTTAAATTTATGTTGAGAGATATTTATTGATTTTACATATTTATAAAAAGACAACAATAAAAACATTTAATTGAGCATGAAAATTTGAGTGGTTTATGTAATTTATTAAACTTGTCAACAAACAAATAAAGTTTATTCTAAAGATATTTTATAGCATCACCAAAATATAATGTAAAACATGTAAATAACTTTCTAAATGTATCACGATATTAAATTTTCGTAATGTTAGCAATTGTCGTTGGATCTCAATATATTTTTTTAAAGATAGATGGCATTTGTTTTGTTGTAGCATTATTCACATTGCTGTGCACAATTTTCTAGCATTAAGTACTATAAATAAATAGAGAAATGAGGAGCAACCATTGCACAGTGTTAAATTAAATAATAAATTGTATTATTTACTTATATATATATATATATATATATATATATATAGTTGGAGTAAGATCATACTAACTCTAAATATAGATGGAGAGGTTGAGAGAATATCTCAACAATCTCTTACAAAACCTCTAATAAATTCCAAACTTAGTACATAGCACTAATGTGAGCATTATCTCTAACACCCCCCTTTAATGCTTACATTCAAAAATTTTACAATATTCAAATCATAATTACAAAATTTGTGGTTTGTCTTTGTGTCGTCATAGACACTTACATCCATCTTTGAACTTCATAGATAGAGTATTTCTCTGCCATCATCTTCAAGCTACCACTTCATACAACACAATTAAAACTGCTTCCGACCATCTTTGACGTTCTTTGTACAACCGACGCTTCTCAACTTCCCGAAGGACAATCTCGATACTGAATTATCCTATGGGATACACTACCATCTGTTGAATTCCCACGAAGAGAAAATATTGACAGTTATATATGATAGTGATCTAATTAGTGGATATTTTCAACACTCAATCATACAACTGACCTTGTTAAACACATCTACAACAATATACACAAGGATAACCTGTAGCTGACGATCTTGAATCACCGAAGTACAACAAGAATCTCTATCTTTTAACGGACTAGTAGGCATACTCAAACTAATCATGCATTCTTATATGACACTGAAGTACCCCAAGAACAACTAGCTTAAGATATGTTACTATGTTCTGTAAATTGGTTCTTTATACTATATTTTACAAACACTATATATTATAATATGTATTAACACAAATTAAATAAAGCATCTTTCCATTGTCGCCCAATTTATGTGATGCATGCAAAACAGATAGGGAAGTCATTGCTTTATGTATATGTAGGAAAATTAGATTTCATTTTCAACCACCTGTATCAATGCCAAAGTAGATCTGGTGTTAATAAACATGTTCTACAACCATCAACATATATGGTAAGTAGTCATTGGGTGCTACGAAATGAGCAGGCTACAGGCTTCCAAATATTAAAGACGTGAGGTGAGCCCAGGTAACCGATCTCTTTTCTTTCACCCAGCTGTCAGTGATCAACAAATGCACACGCGTCTCAACTCTCACAGTTTGATCAACGAATATCTGAGCAAAGTTTTATCTCCTGTCTCTTCTCATAGTAGACAACGATATCTAGGTAGCATTTTACCTCGTCTCTTCTCACAACGGACTATCTCAACAGTACACAGAAAAATAACTTAACACATAACTACTACGCTCGCTCAAAACACACTCCCACACATATTTACAGTGAATCAACTTCAATGGCTATCACATCTTCATGGGCACTCCCGTGAGAGATTAAGCCCATCCACACTGTGATACCAAAATAGAGAAATGAGAAGCAACCATTGCACACAAAAGAAATAATAAATTATATTATTCACTATTACACACATCAACATACCCATATATATAATTGGAGTGAGATCATACTAACTCCAAACATAGATGGAGAGGTTAAGAGAATATCTCAACAATCTCCTACAAAACCTCAAACCAATCCTAAACTTAGTACATAACACTAATGTGAGCATTATCTCTAACATAAATTATAGTTGCCATAATAATGTCCAAAACCAATACTTTTTTATAGATTTTATCATAAAAGTAAACTCCGCAGCAATATTATCCTAGATAATAGTTCAAATTCTATTTACGAGCAATATCATCCTACACAGTTCAACTCCCATATGAAGAAAAAAAATTGTACAGACTGTCAGCTTATGATGGAAGATATTTCATTCAATAAAACCCGTCATCGTCCATAACGCATCCCTGGCTTTGAGAGTCCTGCCGACGCCTTCATATAGTGAGAACGAAGCAATTTCGTTCCGGGCAAGCTCCATGGCAATGAACTCATGAGGTGGAATAATATTCCTCTCGATATTCCGTCCTTCATCATCGCCACTATTATCATAATCAGGTATCATCCAGCAGTCGTCGTCAACATTCTTCTTCTGCCAGAGCATCTCATTCCAGAGAGGGATATTCACAGGAGCAGAAGAAGACTGATTTCTCCTCCTATTGTTATTCTCTTCATGGCATATAGAAATATTCCATCTCCCCTCCTTTCCTACCATGGACTCTTCAACAACGTTATATCCATTCTCCCGGATGCCCGCCTGCTTGGCCTCTGCATCAACAGCACCTCCCCATATATCCTCCTCATTAAACTCTTCCAACGTCTCAAAGTTCTCCATGCTTCTGGATCGTTGAAAGACGAAGAGCTTCTGAGTATGATAATTCTCCATTGTTTTGGGAGTGCCTAAAATAAAACTACTCCCATCCATGGCCACCCAAGAGCAGTCTACAATGCTTTTCTTCAAACTATAAATGATCCCACCGACAAATTCTATATGGGACCACTCAGATTGAGCCCATTCTAAGGTTTTAGGCTTCTTCACAAAATGTTCTTAAAATTGCAATAAACCAAATCTTTCTTCTTCTTCTAATAC
This sequence comes from Picea engelmannii, assembly GCA_009831015.1. Lineage (NCBI taxonomy): Eukaryota > Viridiplantae > Streptophyta > Pinopsida > Pinales > Pinaceae > Picea > Picea engelmannii. The sequence goes on from ML803716.1 coordinate 24,821, forward strand.
AGCGATAGGTCAGATAGGCACTGCTAATACAGCGAAATACTTCATAAGGCTTCGGAAGAAGGGAATTCAATGTGACTATTTGAATTTGGCTGATATTCTGGAGCATGTGTTTTGGTTCCCCTCCACCCTTCAGGCCGCGATGTTTTGTGGAACCGCCATAAAGGAATTCACCGGTTGCTTCCCCTTCGTCTACGTCTAAACACCAACACCTCTCTAATTCCCCGTCTGAAGAATTTCGACAGATCATATTCTTTCGAAGGACCAGCCTGAAGTTAAGGATGACAAAATATAATATACATTCTTCAGTTTTGTGTGACTCTTTGTGACGTCATTGCTTACGTGTATTATGTTACTTTTCTTATAGCTCATCTGGGAGCTCATCTCGATCTCTATCTCTATCTGGAATTTTGGCTGGAGAGATTTTGACCTCACCTACGCGTTCGGTTGGAATCATTAGTTGGGGTTTTCAGATTTGATGGAATGAATGGGAGGACCAATTCTAAAAATTTGGGAGTTGATTGTTTAAATGTGTAGATGGTAGATAACCTTACTCTATGTTCCTCCATTTTGATTAGGAATTTTTGCAAACGTGCATTGACATGATATATTAATTTTTGTTGTGTTCTTCCATTGCAAATTGCTACAATAGTGTAGAAAATGAAACCACTTATACACATGGATTTGTATTCCAATTTCCAATGCTGTCACGTCATAAATAGTCGATAATTCATCTCATTTTCCTTCATCTTTAAATAACGAATCCTGGGTCGACACTGATCTAGCATTACACGCTAAGTTCAAAATCATAGACACATACAGTGTTGATTTTAGATTCCTCTTTGTTAATCTTTGAGTTACTGTGTTGTATAAATATTTGATTTTTTGAATTTAGTAAAATCTCCATTTTCTATTGTTTATATTATATTTTTTTAATGAATAATACACTTAATCACTCAAATCTAGAATTCCCTTCTAAAATTTTTGCTTCTAAAATTTCTGCAAAACCCTCCTAGCACCTTTTGGGGTTTCTGCAAAGCCGCGGGAAAGATAAAATGTCGTTAGGGATAAGCGACTCCTGGCCCGAGGAGTATCCGTCTCCTCCAAGCGCTCATGATATGGAGAACCTAGTTTCCAACCAACTTGAGATGAACGCCTCTTAGGCTCAATAACAAACATTATGCACATCTGAGAAATCTTGCCCTGCAAGATGAATTGAGGGGTTTCATGTTCAGAATTTTAAATATTTGTGAAGATCCAAAAATAAAACTTATCACCGCAGTGTTTTGGATAGAATTTATGAAAGATGCATACTTTTTTTCAGCAAACAAGAAACAAGAAAATAGAGTAGACATATCACGAACCAGAATGTGCATTACATGATAGGTTAAACTTATAAAAAGAAAACAAAACCATCAAATCAAGAAGTAAGAAACAAATCTTAACTACTGATAGCCAAAACAATTGGAGTGTACAATCACACGGTGTTGAAGTTACAACTAACACTTTTTATTAGAAGTGTTGTCTCTGAAAATAAAAAATGGTTTTTCCCAATGGCTTTGTAAACATGTCTACTAGCTAGTCTCGTGAGCCACATAATTGAAGCGCAATTTCAACATTATTGATTAGATCGCGTATGAAGTTATAGCGAGTGTCAATGTGTTTGTTTTTCTTATGAGAAACATGGTTTTTTAATAAAGCAATTGTTGAAGTATTGTCACAGAAGATAGGAGTTGGCTCATTTTCTCTATGTGACATGTCATTCAATAGTCTTCGCAACCACACAACTTGACATGAAGCTAAGGTAGCAACGACATACTTTGTCAGAAGATATTGAGAGAATGGGTTGCTTCTTTGATGCCCATCATACCAAGGTGAAAAGCATACCCTGAGGTGTTTTTCCAGTCATCTAGGGTGCTTGCAAAATCACTGTCAATGTAACCAGAAAGATGATTATCTTCACACTGAGTGTACCATAAACCAAAATTGAGAGTGCCAACAACATATCTCAGAATGCTTTTGGCCATTTTCGAGTAAGAATCTTTGGGAGATTCCATGAACCTAGAAATAAAGTTGGTTTCATACATAATATCAGGCCTAGTTCCTATAAGATACAACAAACTGCCTACTAAAATTTTGTACAAAGTAGAATCCACTGTAGGGCCTTCATCTTGCTTGCTCAACTTTTTGCCTAGGGGTATAAGATTTTCCGCTGGATTGGAGTCTTCCATGCATAATATTTTGATGATGTCTATTCCATACTTTTACTGACAGACAAAAAACCCTTTGGTTGATTGATGAACCTCAATTCCCAAAAAATATTTCACTATGCCAAGATCTGTCATCTCAAACTCAAGTTTCATGGCATGTTTAAAACTGGCTAACTCAACATTTCCAGTATATATCATGTCATCAACATATAGACAAAAACTGAGAATTTTACCTTGTTGATCTGTTTTGGTGTAAAGAGTTGGCTCATTTTGGCTTCCGTTGAAACCACTCTTGATCAGGTAAGTATCAATTTTGTTGTACCAAGCTCTTGGATCTTTCTTTAAGCCATACAAGGATTTCTTTAACCAATACACTTTGGCTGGGTATCTTTGACTTCAAATGCAAGTGGTTTATCCACATATACCTCTTCTTCTAGGATATCATTCAAGAAATCTGACTTGACATCCATCTGGTACACTTTCCATTTGTGTTGAATTGTTATGGCTAAGAGAGTCCTTACAATGTCCGACCTTGCTACTGGAGAAAAAGTTTCACCATAATCAATGCATGGTTGCTGTGAGAATTCTTTGGCAACAAGTCTTCCGTTTTGTTTTTCAATCTACACATTTTCATTGAGTTTAGTTTTGTAAACCCACTTGACACCAATACTTGTATTATTTTTGGGTAGATCAACAAGATCCCATGTCTTGTTTTTCTCAATAGAGTCAATCTCTTGGTTTATTTCTTGAACCCAATGTGGCTCTTTAGATTCATCTTTAAAAGATGTAGGTTGACATGAAATTAATGAAAAAATATTGTGTTGATCAATATCATCCAACTGCTGATGGATTTCTCTCAAGCTTTGAGTTCGCTAATTTTGAATTTCAGAGGTTGAATTTATGTTAGAAGAAAAGTTGTCCCGATAACTTTCAAGTTGTCCTTGTATTTGCAATCTTGGAAGGAAAGGATGATGTGTTTGTTGTCCTAAATTTCCTGCGTGTTCAGGAAGTGGTAGCAATGGATTTTGACTGTCCATGGGGTGATTTTTAGACTCACCTCAGAACTAATTTTCAAGAAATTTGACATATCTGTTGAGAATGAGCTTTTTTGAAATCGGATTGAAGAGTCTGTAGGCATTGGATGTCTCATTGTAACCAACAAAAATGCATTTCTCACTTCGATCATCAATCTTCCTCCTCAATTCGAAAGGTATGTGAGAAAATGCAATGCATCCAAAGGTCCTAAGATGATCAACATTTGGTTTTGTCCCACTCCATGCTTCTTGAGGGACCTTCATATTGACACTAGTGGTTGGGGATCTACTCAGGAGATAAGCTAAACATGCTGCAACTTTAGCAAAAAATAAATTTGACAAACATTTCTCTCCGAGAAGGCTCCTTCCCATGTTCATTATAGTCTGTTTTTTCTTCTAAGCAACTCCATTTTGCTATGGAGTATACATGGTTTTGGTTTGCATGATTATGCCTTGTGATTTGCAGAAATTTGCAAATTATTTTGAACAATATTCTCCTCCTCCATCTGACTTGAGAAGCTTCACATATTTCCCACTCTATTTTTCATCTTCATCCTTGAACTCCTTGAACTTTGCAAAGGTTTCAACTTGTGTGTGAGGAAATAGATCCATGTTTTCCTGTTAAAATCATGAATAAATGTTAGAAAATAAAAGCTACCACCTATTGACTTTGTTTGCATTGGTCCACATAGGTCAGTGTGAACCAACTCTAAGTGTTGTTTGGATTGAGTAGAGGACTGTGGAAAGCTAGTTCTCTTATGTTTTCCGAGAATGAAAGACTCACATGGGGAATTTTTCTCTTTGAAGAAAGGTAGACCTTTGACCATGAAGTTCTTATGAAGGAGGCTTGGACTCTGAAAGGGAAGATGTCCAAATCTTGCATGCCAAATCATAGTTTCATTGGGATTGGATGCACTTTGTGCATAAGATTGGGTCAGATTTGCAGTTCTAAGGGTTGGGGGAAACATTCTATTCCTAATCATGTGGATTTCATAAATCAATTTTCTTTTTGGAGGTTTTTCATATATCCTACATGATGCTCCTTCAAAAAGTACCATGTAGTCATGTACAACTAGTTGTCCTACACTTAACATATTGTGTTTCAGATCTGGAACGTGATAGACATCACGTATGTCTTTCTTTACATCTTGTTTAGTGAGAATATGTACAACTCCTTTTCCTTGAACTTTGACAAAAGAGTCATCACCAAGTGTAATAACAGATGAAATTGAAGAATCAATGCAAGAAAGTAAATTTGTGTTACCTATCATGTGATTGTTGCATCCACTTTCCAGTAACCAGAGGTCCTTGTGTTGTTCTTTAGTCTTTTGACATGAGAGAAACATCCCATCTGAGGTGTCTCATTCATGATTTGAGACATGTGCTCTACCTGAGTGTTGATCTGTTTGCCTATTCCTACAGTCAGATTCACAGTGTCCATACCTTTTGTAGTAATAGAATTGTATGCTTTCTTTGTCATTATATATCCTCCCTCTTTCTCTTAGAGGATGGAAATCCCGATGTGTGTGACCTTCACCTAAGTGATGCGTTCTTGAACTTCTCCCTCTTACTCTGTGACCTGTGCCTCTACCTATGCCTCTCCCTCTGCTGAAGGAGAATTGAGTCTTGAAGGAATTGGCTATTGACTCATCCTCTAGATGTATTCTGGTCTCATGTGACAACAGAGAACCCATCAATTCATCCGTTGAAAAATTTGACACATCCTTGGATTCAAGGATGGCTATAACAACCATATCAAATTTCTTTCCAAGACTTCTAAGGATTTTCTCAACAATCCCTTGATCAGGGATGGCTTCACTAGTCAACCTGATCTGGTTTACAATTCCCATGACTCTGGTCATAAATTAATCAACACTTTCAGACTCTGTCATTTTTTAAGGTCTCAAAATGTTTCCTCAAGGTTTGTAGATTGACTGTTTTGACCTTGTCATTTCCCTAGTAGGATGTACTTAGGATGTCCTAGGCCTATTTTGAGGTAACAACACCTATGGTTTTTGTGAAAATGGAGTCATATACTGAGTTCTGGATCCAGAACTTCGCCTTATTCTCTATTTACCTATGTTTTGCCTAAGCATTTCTTTGTTGATTGGTCATGTCAGCTAGATTTGTTGGGTCTGGCTCCACATAGCCATGATCCACTAGATCTCAAAACTCATGTTCTTGTAAGAAGGATATCATTATGAGAGACCAAAATTCATAGTTCTTTCCAAGAAGAATTGGCCCTAGTGTTGGCCCTAAATTGTTAGAGGTGGCCATTTTTAAAAAAAAATTCAGAACATAAAACGGGGATAACAACAATTACCACTGATATCACTTGATGCAAACAAATAATTCATCTTCTTTTTTCCCACACATAAAACTAGGTCTATGAAGTTCTCTACGTGACTTCGGGCCGAAAAATGTGGGCCATACCACTTATTTACCTTTTATAAATCAAATTCGGGCTCTAACTATCTGATCTTGTTGGATATGACTATCTCAGCACACGATCTTATAGAGTCATGAATATGATCATAAATATTATATAGGTTGTTTATTGACTATATCCCTTTAATGGAAAAGATGATTCATATGAGTTTACTTGAGAGCCAATGCTTATTTATTTTTTAACGAAAACAAATTTTAATGTTAAGTCCTCATATGACCAAGTGTTGAATGCTAAGCACCCCAGGGCTTCGGGCTCTGGGTGTTTCAATACATTACAACCTCAATTCCTCTTAATGGTCGAACGAGTGAAGTCCCAAACAAAATAAAAGATCAATGGTCCTCGTTGATATGAGATCAACGACTCACAATTACTACAGGACTTCGGGCTTCAGAGCTTTCCACCATTGTAATTCACAATACACGTGAAGTGTCGAAGTGACGAACCATCCATAGAGGTACAAATAAAATGGTCCTCAGACCTCGGCAAACCAACGACTAAGATCCTTTCTGGAACTTTGGCCTTCGATACTTCTCATCTGCTAACACATGCAAATATTCATAGTTTTGAATCTCCGTATTGACGAATTCTATGTAGTGACGAAGGCTAGTTCCCATCGGTCCATGTGTCTTCTGGAATGAGTGGTCATGAACCACTACGAGCTTCAATCTTCAAGGATCTTCATGTCACTTATTCATCGTTCTCCCAAAGTATCACACCACCAAGCTTTCAGATTGTTTCCATGTGTCTAACTTGATCAATGACCTGGATTTACTCTAATTATTCGGACCTTCGAGAGTTCTTGACACAAAACACCTTAGTTCTTCTGGAGTACTAGTGCTTCGGACCTCTTCCAATCTTTTTCCACGTGGCATGGATGCACTCTTCTCTTCAGATATTTGGGAGACTGGTGACCCTTAGCTCTTGTTTTCTAATTCCTCTAAAGTACGAGATCTTCAAACACAGGGATCTTCTAACACGTGTTTCCTCCTCCTATCGATGGACAAGATTTGTTCCAAGCTTCGAAACTTCAAGAGATTTTGACTTCTTTGCAACCATTGAACGAACTTCGTCGAATACACGAAGTCCGAAGTAACTTTGTATTCTCTACATCCAACGGGGAGATATGTCCTCGACTTAATCCTTTGGGTGCTAATATCACCTTGTAATATTGACGGTCGTGTTTAAATGGACCGTGAAGATTGATTACCATGAATAATTATGGAGCTTAAACTTACTTGTTCTTTAACTTTCCTTTCGATCTCTGCAATGCAAATATCTTCGTTCGTTGCAGGGTCAATGCCCACCGTTGATCTGTTGATCTATTGAGATCAGCGATCCTATTGGATTGTGGAGTTTTAACCTCCACACACTTTAAATTTCCCTTTGATCCCCGTAATGTCTCCCCGCCATCGATCTACCTTCACTGAGATCTGACGGTCATGACTTAATTGATTGTTGATTTACCCCTTTCCTTGATCTGATGACTAATTTCGCTCGTACCCATATCTAACAACCAAGATCTGTTCAACTCCTATACACACTCCTCATCCTATCCGGCTTGATATAATGGCCCAAATATGTTCCCGTGGTCGATATAATGGGTATTGTAGCTTCTCCTCTACTACTTCTACATTTTCCTCCTGAAGAAGGGATTTCACAAATTCTTAAATTCTTCGTCTTTTGAATCTCCTTTTGTAGGGTTGCCTCCATGCGATGTGGTGTCTCCAACGCTCTTTTGAGTAGACTGCTCTCCAGGCTCTGTGAAGAATCTTACCTATCGCGCTTTGATACCATGACAAAATAAGAAACTCTGCAAGAAACAATAAAACAAAGTAGATAGATCGGGAACCAGAATGTATCAAGCACAATTGTATTAGATGATAGGCTAAACATATAAAAAGAAAACAAAACCACCAAATCAAGAAGTAAGAAACAAATCCCAACAACTGGTACAACTGGTTAGAACCGCTGGTAGTGTACATTCACACATTGTTTAGGTTACAACCAACATTTGTCCCTCTATTATATATCTAATTACCAAATCACGATAATCTGACTTATAAAAAGCATTTTGTTTCTCCTATGGAAGATGCGGATAGATATTTTTTCGAATAGAATTTCAAATATGTACTTTTAGATTATTTAATATCATTTAGTTATTCATAATCATACGTCTATGAAATATTCATCCACATTGACAACTCAACTTTGGCATGATCCATGCCAAGCCCACATAAGAATTATGATCCATATGGCTAATCTAATACAATTACTTGCAAAGCCTAACTCTTACGTCACTAAGCGACACTCATGTACAATTATTTTCAAAGCACGAATCTTATGGAATTAAGAGGCACTCACTTCTCTAATCTCTTCAACACCACAACATTACAAAGAAATAAATAAAGAAAACTCGTTAAGCTTAAAGAGTGATTTTTTTAAAAAGATACTTCTTATATAAGGAAAATTATTTACATCAAGAAAAATAATAATACTCTTACATCCACACTAATAGTGGATAATGGATGGTGATTGCATGGTGGTTGCATATAAGAATCACCATCAGTCAAACATCTTACACACAGAGCTAAAAGCTTCATGTGAATTGTAATAGTCCATAGAAAAATCTATTTAAGAATTAGTTTTTCATCTAATAGCATAGACAGGAAATAAACAACAAATTAATAAGATAATTTGATATATCATTAATGCAAACAAGAAAATGCAAATCTCAAATAAATTTTCACTATTATAATCAACAAAACACCAAGATGGAAACCCAATGGGGTTTTCCAACCTTAACTTATGCCTCCCTTTCTTTCTTTTATGCATATTGAAAACTTTGCATATTTTTACTAGCATGAAGTTGTTGGAAAAATATGGGGTATACTTTTCCATAAAACACAATAACAATATGCATGTCTTGGTATTAGTTATGCAATTATTTTGAAGAATTGAGAAAACAGAGATCACCAAAAAAAACAAAAACCTCAACCATTGTATTGCACCATGGAAGGAAAATATAAACAAACCATTTCATCATGGAAGGAAAATAAAATCAAACCACTAATAATGCGTGTAAATATCCAAATTCAATGGCTCTCTACATCCCAAATCAATCCACATGGCATTGAGAATGGAACATAATTCCTGCTTAGGATGAAAAATGGAGTGGGTTTTACAAGAATCTTATTGGTTCAAGGGATGTCCAAAAATCCACTCCCAATCTGACCAAAAGATCCTGTTCATATCAATATTCATCTTAAAAGTCTCCTTCTAGGGTATGGGCACAATAATCTCCATCCAGGTAGGAATAATAGAGAACTATGCAAAATTCTTAGCTAATGAATGTCAAGCCTTCCAGGAACAAGAATTGGAATCCCAAAGATCTATCTAGAAGAAAATAGTATTTCTCCTCCTTGCTTTAAAACTAGGGAGGTCACATGTGCAAGGAACCTCATACTTGCAACTCCAAATCGGACTCCTCACTAGATCCAATGAGCCAATCTTTCTACCTTCGTCCAAGCTGTCCAAATACTCATGAAGACGAAGTACTGTGAAATATGGTAATTATGAGGAGAAAATATGATATCAAATAAATCCTATTGACCTATTACATAAATCCAATTGACCCTTTACTCTGCCAACATGTTGGGATGAAATCAATCTATGTCGCATCAAAGCCTTCCAAGGAGATGATCCCTCCAAACACCTAACTACCCATTTATAGAGAAAATGCTCCCTTAGGTCACCACATCAATTAGGCCAAGGCCTTCCTCATCCTTGGGTATTATATAGATTTTCCAAGGGACCACGAGAAGAACATGAGCCCTGCTACACTTGGCCCATAGTTATTAGAGAAAAATATGTTCCAATCGAAAAAATTTCACTTTATTGGAATCTAGGAGGACACATAGTAAATGTTGGAGGCCTCAAGAATCATGCTCACCGCCATCAACTTAGTAGTGAAGGGAAGATCCTTTTACTACCAAAAAGGAAACTTAACATGCAATATTTCAAAGCACCAATCCCACATTGCAACAAGAGAAATGTCTACCCCAAATTGTATACCATGATACTGCACAGTAACCCCTATCTATAAAAAGTTACCTCCAAGCAGCTAAAAACCACATGGTTTTGTCTTCAAGACCAACTAACGAGTATTTTGTCTTGTGATCACTAACAATTTCCCCATAAGCCTCACAGAACACTGCAATATAATCCCTAGTGTAAATACCAACCAAATGAAGATGAAACATGTTGTGATTCAATTTTACCAATTAATGGATTGGTTTCAATATTCCTAATTGCTTAATATTTATCAAACATATATTCCTACTTTATGGAGAAAACAAAGATCACCCAAAATAAAAAAACCTCAACCATAGCAATCCACCATGGAAGGAAAATAAAAAAAAACCACTCCACCATGGAAGAAAAAGAAAATCAAACCATTGATTATGTGTCGAAATATCCAAATCCAATGGCTCTTTGCATCCCAATGAAATCTAGAATGGAACCTAATTCATGTCGAGGATGCAGAATGGAGTAGATTTTACAAGAATCGTATTGGTTCAAGGGATGTCCAAAAATCCACACTCAATATCACCAACAGGGCTAGGTCATAATAGTATTCATCTTAAAAGTCTCCTCCTAGGGTATGCGTCCAATAATATCCATCCAAGTAGCTAGGAATCATAGAGAACAATGCAAACTTCCTAGCTAGTGAATGTAAAGTCTTCCAAGAACAAGCATTTGAATCTCAAAGATATCTCTAGAAGAAAATAGTATTTCTTCTAAGCCTCCTTACTTTAAAACTAGGGAGTTCATATATTCAAGGACCCTCATGCTTCCAACTCCAAATTGGCCTCCTCACTATATCTTAAACATATCTACTTCCACACCACTTCCAATGAACCAATCCTTCTAGCCTCATCCAAGATATCGATGCAGGAGCATTGCTCCACCTCAACACGTGTCAGTTGATTAGCACGATTAGTGCACATTCAAGGAAGGGAGAGGCATCGCCCTCTCATTTTTCCTTTCAAATCTAGATCATGATTAAGGAAATAAATGATGACAGGATGGAAGAGCCAAGTTGTAATTTCACAGAAGCTGTATATAAGGTCGCCATTAAGTGGATGACGGTAGGAGGGATCTGCATCCGATTTGGATAAGATTTCCATCATTGTAATATAACTCGTTAGTTAGGAGTTTTGAATGGTGATTAGACACCACTAGCTTAGTTTGGAGGGAAGATCGTCGAGCCCCTCTTGTATAAATATTTGTATTGTATTCCAAAGAAAGAGTTTCGGTTGTTGTAGTATGGATTGTTGATAGGGATATTGACGAGAGCCGAGACTCAGTTGCAGTCCAGATTCATATTTTGTAATTGACATTCTACCATTAATAGAGAAGAACAAATTTTCCTATTTATCATTCTTCTATGTAATGGATGTTAGTTTTGAATGTCATTTATATTATGAATGTTTATGTTGTAGATGTATGTTTGGATTCATCTATACAGATAGAGTTACAATTATCTATCTATGAGTGTGTTGAATTAGTTTTGGGTTCTTTAGGCTGAGTGCAAGCAGTGCGCGATAGAGAGTTGAACTTTGTGATCCAACGCAAGGAGCGTGTTTTTGAACTCTTTTGAGTCAGAAAAGAACTTGTCCAGAGGGCACACCAAAATAATTCATAGACTTGAAGGGGAATTTCAAGGTTACTGAATACCTTGGAAAGAAAGTATGTGCAGGAGGAAGCATAGCACAAAGTTACTGAATACTCTATAAGACTCTACCAGGAGGGCATCGAGTAAGTGTGAGCACGTACAAAACCTACACATTCTAAAGTGATAGAGACATTGAGAGAACCCTAGGGTTCTTGAACACTCTGAGGAAGTAAAACTTTGCAATTGTGCATTGATTGAGGAAAGGAGATGCCTTAATAATTAAGGAAGGGCTTAGGGAGAAGTCATCAGAAGGAAAAAATGAGTGCAAGGAGTGCGAAAAGGATAAAGTAAGTTCACCTTACAAGCTCAAGAGGAAGAGCGTTAAGTTTCCAAGAGGGAACTCGAAAGTTTGTAGAAGGATGCTGGAGAGTTGAGAAACTTGAAGGTTTCAAGTTGAGCAAAGTCACAAGAGAATTAGCGCAAAACTCTACAAGGAGTGCAAGAGAGGGTCGATAACAGTTTGAGTCTCGGGAAGAAAATGTGCTAAGTTTCTAGGAGGAGCAAGGACTTGTCGAAGTCCCAAAGGTAGTAATATCTTCCATCGTTGAGAGGAGATAGGTGGTGAGAAATCAAAAAATCTAGGAGTTGGAGCTCCAGAGGAATTAACAAGAGAAAGAAGTAATCTCTACGAAGTCACGAAGAGAGGAGTAAATCGAGGCCATTGGAGCTGCAAGGGACATGTGGAAGAGATCTGTGCATTTTAAAGGAGTAGTTCTCCAGAAGAAATCATAGAAGAACAAGTGAGAGACTCTCGAAGACCAGAGTCTTAAAAGATTGCAGTCATTGATATAAAGGAGGAATGAGGACTGTTGATCCTCTCACTATTTGAGTTCACCAATTCGGAGTTTGGGAACATAGGATTTGTTTTTCGTGGAAAAATTTGAAGCCCTAAGTGCTTTTTGTGGTTTAGCCCCGTGACACAGCCGGAGGTCATATGGTAGAAAAGGCCTAGCCTAGAGAGCTAGTGATGCCATCAAATTTATTCAAAGAGCTAAGGGGAGAGCCAGGGGGTTTTCGTGGAAGCCACACTTTGGAGAAAGAGGGACCAATGATAAAGTACATTGGGTTCTAGTAAGGAGATGAGGAGTCAATTCAACTTAGGTGTAAGAACGATCCTAGACTAGGAGTTCACACAGCACCCCCGAAGGGGAAAAGGGGGGGGGGGTTATGCACCATCTATCCAAGTACTCATGAAGATGAAGGACCCTAAAATATGGTAATTATTAGGATAATAGATGATGTCACATAAATCCAATTGATCGCTAACTCTGGCAACATGTTGGGATGAAATCAATCGATGTCGTATCAAAAATGTCCAACGTGATGAGCCCTCTGAAGACCTAACTACCCATTTAGCAGCCAAAATGCTCCCTTAGGTCACCACATCAATGATTCCAAGGCCTTTCTTATCCTTCGACATGATACATATTTCCCAAGGGATTATGGGAAGACCATGATCCCCACTATACTTGGCCCACAGGTATGAGCACCAAATATGTTCCAATCGACAAAATTGTTCCTTTCTTGTAAGATAGAAGGACACATAACAAATCTTGGAGTCTTGAGAATCCTTCTCACCATAATCAACTTATCAGTGAAGGGAAGATCCTTTTACTACGAAAAATGAAATTTAAGCTGCAATCTTTCCAAGCACCAATCCCACATTGCAACATGCGAAATGTCTACCCCAAATGGTATACCATGATAATGCACAATAACCCATGGCTAGAAAATGTTACCTCCAAGAAGCTATAAACCACATGGATTTGTCTTCAAGACCATCTAACCAATATTTTTTCTTGTGATCACTAACACTTTCCCTGTAAGCCTCACAAAAAACTACAAGGTAATCCATAGTGATTGAGAGAGACTACTCATCAACATAGAATAACAAAAGAGAGTTATCCAAAAATGATTTTTAATCATATCCTCCCCACGGGGATACAAATGCCTCTTACGTGACCCTCAATCTGAGTTTCCTCCAATAATTATCCAAGAGCATAAACCATCAAAATATAGAGATAAGGGGCCAAAGGGAACCCTTTCCCATAGACTATGGAGATGGATGTGGGGGACATCACATTATTCACTAAATAAAAGAAAATACATATGTACAGGAATAGATGAAAACCTTTAATTCCATAAAACCATTGTAGGTCCATCTTAACCTTGGATTTATCATGCCCCGAGATGCATCAAATCCCTTGAGATGGAAACATTTTTTCAGAGTACAAAACTTGAGTAAATGTTTACATATCAAAGGATTTGATCCAAAGGATCTACGTTGGTTATATATATATGCGACATGTCATCTCCATGTTGAGCACATAAGGAATTGCACATCTCCCTCATACTCAACACACCATTCAAATTTTTAACCATAAGAATTTTTCTACTTTCAATTGTTATATATATATATATATATATATATATTGAAATATTTTACTTGTTGAAAATATTTATTTAAATCTATACTAAGCATTGAAAAAATTACTCATATGCTTGTATGGATAAGTAGAAAATAAAGAATTACACATATCACTTGTATGGAGAAGTAGAAAATATCCTGATAATGGGAATTGTTTTACTTTCATATGGATTGAGAATGAAAGTAACTACACATCTCCTTCATACTATATTGTACACAATGTATTTTGGCACAATATGATTATATGTGTCTCTATGTTTGTGTGACGATGATGATGATGTTGAGGAGACAAATTGGTTGGTGGACATTGAAATATTTTATCAATGGCACACATTAAATTTTTTTTGTCTTATTAATATATCAACTCCATATTAAGAAAACTATAAAATGTTTGGTAATATTTTTGTAAAAATATTCAAATTTATAAGCATTTTATACAGTTTCTATAAAATTTTGGCTACTTCTCACGTAAAAAAAAATTATTCTATAAAATTTGGGATATCATTTTGAGAAAAAACGGAAATTGGTGAATCTTTTTTTTCGGAAAAAAACACATAAAAATATCCCATGGGCGATATATAGCCCCTAAAAGTTTCTATGTACATAACCCCAAAAATTAAAGTAATCATATAAAATTTAATTCAAAGCCCAAGAGAACCAGATAAAGGAAAGATAACCCTATAGAATATTTTTTGGGTAATCAAAATAGAGATCTATGTTCACTTTCCTCTTCAAGGAGAAAACATATAACATAAACGTTCTAAATACAATAACAACTATTACCAAAACATTACATAACCTTGTAATCGATATATAGTTATCCATGGAGAATATTAAGTACATGTGGTCCCCTTATAATGAGGGATGACCAACTAATTTAGGCCTTATTAATAAAAAACACCCTTTTTAAAATGAGTGACTATTAACTAATTATTTAATGGGCCTTATTCAAGGAAGGTGGCCTCATGCATTAATCAATTATCTAAGGGGGTTAGGGTAGGACCCTAAAATTTTCTTTGTAAAAAATATAACACCTTCCTTTTTGTTTCTCAATTTTTTATATTGAAAAGAGAGCATGGAAAAGAGAATACACAAAATGTGAGGATTAGAAACCTCGAAATAAAAAAAATAAACCTTAAATATAAACTCATAATTGTTTTTATAAAAGGCATATTTTTAATTTATACCTTTGGACCTCACAAAATTGGTCATATCTTGGGAAACAAAATATTTTTGAGTTAAATGAAAAACATTTCCAATTTAAATAATCACTATGGATGGAATGGAATGGTACACTTAACATAAAAATGCACATAGATAGTATAACCATGAAATCCAACAACATGGGTTCGAGATCTCGATCTACAATGGGAGCAGGTCTTCAAACATGCTCTGATACCATGTTCAATAAAACACGATATTCCCACACAGGAAAAACACCTTCAGTAACTACTCACACAAGGATATCAAAGATGAATAGACTCATGTTTTTACATTGATAAAACCCTTGAAGAGGGAAACATTCCACGACCCTATCCAACATGGAAATTTGAGGCAATATATTTTAATGCAACAAAACAATATTTTACAAGAGAATTCCTCATAGTCGATCATCAACAAACGACCCTCCATGTTATTTAGATAGATATCATGGACTAATCAAGAGTTAATCCACTAATCAATATAGTTGTTGGAGGTATTAATTTCTACCTACCAACAACCACTAGACTTCGAGACTCTTCTCCACCGACATCCACCGAAGCTTCCAGATATTTCCCTCCGAGAACTCACTCGATGCTCTAGAGTCTTCCATGGACTCTATAAATATGAGGCAAATGTAATCATGTTCATCATTGAGCAATACACTTTGTGTTTGTTCATTACTGTGTGTTCATTTGGTTATGATCTCTTCATTTGGCATCAGAGCTTGGATCTGGGTCTCAATCCCTCACGGGAGGGCCCAGGATCCTGAGAGGAGTCACCCAACACTGGAGAGATGTGTGGAGGAGGATGTTGTAGACATGAGTGGAGCCTGCGGAACCCCGATCGTGACTGTCATAGTTTTATTTAGATATGTCTCTTTGTCTTTGTAGATATGATCATCAATGTTTGGTGGGCATGAAGCAATTTCATTTTAACAAATGATTTTTGTTATCTTCGGGATGGAAGAGGTATTTCCTCATTGGAATGGAAGATCTGTGGTTTGGGAGATCCGGAGGAGTTCCAAGATTCGGATTATAGTTCCATTGTCCCTAGTTAAGAATGCATCGGATCAAAGAATTGAGAATAACATGGAATATGTTCAAGAGGCCAACATTGCAAAGGAGGCCATCCTCGACGATTTTATGTGTCTATCCATTGTGATAGTAGGGAACCCACTCTTCCCTTAGAATCCTTGATGGAGATTGGTTTGGATGAAAGGTCGATGATGATTACAAGTGTTTGAAGGTTCGGTGCCTATAAGGCCAACAAGATAGCAATGAAAATGTTGATGTCATATCTGTGCATGACAAGAAAGACTCAATTTCCGCGGCTGTGAATGGAATGAATCTGAAGCCTCCTATGGACGATTTGATTAAGGAATTGGTGGGTGAATGTGGGTGTCTCGATATGTTCAAGGATCTAGATGGAACTCACTACAATCGAAGCCAAGAAAATAGACGAACATTCATTAAGGGATGTTTGGTTTATGTATGTTCCAAAATTCTTAGTTAAAAAAAAGGTGCGGGAAAAGAAGTTTCATTCTGGATTTTCTTGGTTACTTTCCATGGGATATTTTTATTTTGAATTTGGTATTTGTACACACAAATTGAGGTGGCACACACCTTTTTTATTGAAGGTATTTGAACTTGTGCCTAAGGAGAAATTTATCATGGGGATGTGTTGTCTGCGTAAAAGAGGAGAAGAGGGATTCAACATGAATGGTCATGTGCGGTTCAGTATTATAAATTGAGTTAATCTGTAAAAGGTGAGAGTCAAGTTCAAGTGAGAAAAGGTCAAGGTTAACGTCATGTGTGATTTTAAATTGGAGTTGGCAGACTATGTCTTTTTTATTCTAAGAGTGAGCATTGTTTGCATTCTTTATAGAGGCATACAAAGCCCGTGCACTAAGTTTTTTGGATAGAAGTGGATAATATTTGGCATCTGTTGTGTTAGGACATGTATAGTGATAATAAGCAATGGGATTATTGGGCATATTGAATGGTTTTATATGTAATAGGATTATAATTTGGGAATTTAGTAAATAATGCTTCTTGTACCTGTGATAAAATGTTATAATGATAAGTGATGTAAGGGGTGCATGATTAGTAGTACCCAACACCCTAGTTGTTTTTGGTCCAAAGTTGTAAATCTTAGCCATAGATAAGGCAAGCTATATTCCCCAGGTGTTTAGTAAGCCCTGTTGAGTCATGCCTACATGGATTGGAGTGATCATGTAGCATGTATCTGTAACAACCCTAATTGGATACATGCTTAAGATCTTAAAGTAAAATTAATTAAAAGAAAATGATTGTGATTAACTAAGTAATACTCTAACTACAGACCACATTTAATGATATGAGAATTATAATTTAAAAGATCAACGAAAATGTTATAAAATGGTAGCATATGCAGAGAGGGATAGCCATGGATCCCGAGAAGATAAAACATTAAAACACGATGAAGGATGAAGGACGGAGGTGGTTTTGAAGTAAATGCATGAGTCGGAAGGGAGGGATATAGGAAGGGAAGAGGGGGATGTGTGCACCATTCGACGGGAGGGGACGGAATGGATGTTGTGATCTGTGTTTTGCTGTGAGCAACGATTTTCTGGGCACTATTGTATTTTGTGGTCTGTGGTTCTTGATCAGGGTGGCACTGAGTTGATGGAGGTTTTGGGCATGGAGGGCCAGGATATCCATAGATATCCTAGAGCTAGGTAGTTTTCCTAGTTGGCAGGGAGGACAATAGTTTTGGGCGGTTATTTTCCTATTTTTGGCAGGGTTGATCTATGTAGCAGGGAGCAGAAAAGCAGCAGCAAGGCAAAGAGGAAACAAAAAGTAGCATCAGATCCAGGTACTTGTTAAGTTATGTATTTATTTCATTCTTCCATGAATTTAGTATTTAATGATAAATCTAAGTTGCTAAAGTTGATGTTATAAAAGTCAATATCATGCTATGAAGTTTTGTTTCAGTTTACATTCATAAAATGTTTAGGAATCTTAATGATGTTTAGAATTATATGGGCATTACATATGGTATCAGAGCGTCTTAGTTGGAAATCTGGGGCCTAAGGGCCGAAACCTGGAGTGTTAACTCTAGCCACGCTTAACCTGTAAGAGATACACGTTCAGTTTGACTAAATGGGACTGATACATGATACATGATACATGATACAGTATGGTATCCAAGCTATTGAGCACGGAAAAGAGAAGTCATAATTTAATTTTATTTGAGCAATGTTGTTAATGAAGTTTCGAGTAGAATAAACACCTGAAACCGATGAAAATGTCGTGGGAAGCTTCTGTCGAAGGCTTGAAACTGGTAAGATCCAATAACTACACAAATTATACAAAAAAAAAATGCAAAAGACATTTGCGAGACCTTGAAAAGGCCTACTTTACCTCGAACTTACCTAAATGGGGAACTGCTAATGCGCAGTCTGAAAAAGGAAATTTAGCATACTTATATTACGCAGGAACAGTAAAACTAGTTTCCTGTATTAGCCTCGATGAATTTTAAATAATGTAAAAATCTCAGAAACTATAGACCCATACGAATTTTAACCTTGCCAAGAAAGCAATTTTGACACTACGTAATGTTTTATGCAAATAATCGATTATCCCAAAGGAGAGTCGTCTATTACGCAGGAGAATGGATCTACACCGTCAGATCTCGGACGAAATCTCGTCAGCCATAAGATCTAGAAAAGTTGCGCGGCGTTTAAGCCCTAGCGTGCATAGGAGGAGTCATCGGGAAATCTGAGTAATCGGGGATTTGTTAAGTCTGAGAATCGAGGCCTTGTGGTTCTCGAAATCCTGAGAACAGATCCTAGCCATTGATCTTAGCAGGACACGTGTCACCGTTCTGGGGAAGTGTCGGGATTTTACCATCGAAGATTTTAGAAGTGTAGAACTGTTTCATAAGGAAATCACGATTTGCGATTTTCCGATAGGATCAGAGCCGTTCAAACAATGTGACGCATGTCATAACATCCCAAAGAGTCGCAAATCGGGGTTTCCGGAGATGTGAGACTTGTGCAGGTTGAAATCGCGATACGCGATTTCTCGATCGGATCTGGACCGTCCATCAGCGAGGATGTGTGGCATGAGATCCTAGCGAGTCGGGGCATCGAAATTTTAGAGGGTAAATAAATTGTGCAACAGGAAATCGCGATCCGCGATTTCCCGACGAGATCTGAGACATCCATTCACACGGGACAGGTTTCAGGGATCAGACGAAAGTCGGAGATCGGGAAATCAGAGTCCCTAAGGATAAGGAATTCAGGACATCGTAAGTCCCGAAACCCCGAGAGTCAATCAGGACCATCCACCTGCATGGACAGGTGTCAACCATCGAGAAACCATCGGCGTTTGTCCATATCGGGAAATCGGGAATCCCAGGGACATCATGTTTAGGCACTTTGAATTCGCGATCTACGAAACCCTGATGAGTGGGGGGCCAGCTGTCGTCACGACAGAGAAGGAGGACATAGGCCTAGTGGAGGCCAGCTGTCAGCCAACCGGAGTTCGGGATATCGGGGTTTTCCAAGACATGGAACGCTCGCAACAGGAAATCGCGATCCGCGATTTCCTGACAAGATCAACACCGTCCATCAGCGAGGACGCGTGGCGAGAGATCCCAGAAAGTCGGAGTTCAGCATATCAGAGTTTCTAGAGTCGTGAAACTCTTGCACAATGGAATCGCGATTTGCGATTTCCCGATACAATCAAGGACGTCCATCTGAGGGACAATTGGCAACCATCAAGAACCATTGGCATATTGGGAATCGACGAATCGGGGATTTCAAGGACACGAAACCCTTGCATTATGAAACTGCGATATGCAAATTCTCGACACCATCATAGCCGTTGATCCAAGGGACGTGTGTTCGAGGATCTGAAGGAGTCAGGATTTCGGCATTTCGGGTTTCCCGCATATGAAGGAATCACGACTGGAGAAGTCGCGAAATCCCAAAACACGACGGGTCCCACAACCATAGCGTTTAAGTGAGGATGGGTGTCGGAAGGTCCAACCTTGCCAGGAGTTAACGATAGGTGGCATCGTAGATCGAGGATCAGGAATCCTAAGGATGAGTGCTCGTTGACATCGCAAATGTCGAAACCCCGAATCCCGATAGGGTGATACAAGGCCACGGTCACGGAGGCAGGTCATATGGGCCAAGCGCATAAGCAAAGGGGCTAACAAAGAAAAGAACCCATCGGGAAAGTTAAGCACAAAATCTCCATAGGAAAATAAGTGGCCACGGTCTTGTGAACACGGTCATATAGACCAAGTTATAGTCAGTAAGGGGTTAGCTCTTAGAAACTGAGCCCATCACGAATAGGGAATTGGAGAGGTAAGGGGATCGTGACAGTGAAAAGTCCGAAACCCCGAAATCCGATACAGAGTCGGGGATAAGCCACGATAGGTGTAGAGACCGTAACAAGGGAAGATAAGGCCTATGGATTGGGGCATTCGACAGTGAATTTCAGAGGAAATTCCAAAGAGCTGCTTAGGCTCAGTCGATGACATTGAACGATCCTGTATACCTATAAAACTATATATATTTACACGTATAACTACATGCATATGCACAGACTAACAAATTTATAAAGATAAACGAAATAAATTGAAGGCAGAACACCAAAATCTGTACAGAGATGGAATTACAAGAAAATCATTTTGTTCGAAAGGGGATATTACCTTTCATTACCACAGCGTAAGGAAGGTTTATGTAAAGTTTTTATTCAAATAACCCCGCGTTCTTCATGCAGGAACTGAAACTGTGCACAGTTGGTGGACCGAATCGTACCTCTTACCATAGTTGAGGGCGAGCTCCGCAATATGTACAGATAGGGGGTGGATTCCCAATAATTCAAGGAGACTGGACCCCAGGTCGTGGATCTTGTCAGTGGCCACCTTAGTATACTCTGTTTCATAAATTGATTTTACTCTATTACATAAATTGCACTATTACATAAATTGATTTTACTTGATAGTTTAAAAAGGAAATTCTAGAAAATTCTAAAGGAAATATTAAGAATGTATTTAAGGTCATGTTATTACTTGATAAACAAGTTATATCCACATAGTTTGAATACCTTAACGAAACCACTCATAGAGAAAGATCAAAGATCTATACTCGAAAGTATTACATGGTTAGAACCCTCAATTATGGAAATAGTCCATGGACTCAAGAAACACAACCAATTGAGGAAATATATTAAAGAGAAATGAAAGCAACTTACATATATAGCTCTCACTACCAATCATCGACAAATCACCCTCCATGTTATTTAAATAGAGATCATGGACCAATTAGGTGTTAATCCATGGATAAAGTACAATAAGTACTGAGAAGAAGATAAACCATCCAATCACTTTATGTATAAAACATAATCATGATCATCATATTAGTTCATTATAAATGCATACTAAAGAAACAAACTTTATATAAAGATACATTAGATGACATTGATTTTGACTAAC
Organism: Picea engelmannii; assembly: GCA_009831015.1. Classification (NCBI taxonomy): domain Eukaryota; kingdom Viridiplantae; phylum Streptophyta; class Pinopsida; order Pinales; family Pinaceae; genus Picea; species Picea engelmannii. The sequence goes on from ML803716.1 coordinate 46,365, forward strand.
TCCTTCATCTAAATATATGAACATCCCCCTTTAAGAACAACATGGGATATGATTAAAGGACCTAAAAAAGTGACATGACATGACAATAAAATATGAATTAGATTATTTCCCCTTAATAACAACTTCTTGAACACCTAACATAGATTGAAGATTAGAAAACTTTGTTTCTACAAGAGTCAATGTCAAAACATCTACAACTCGATCACCCATACTAAAAAATAGGGCTTGAACAACATGATATTGAAGAATATTCCTAATTAAGTGCATGGGCATCTCAGTGTATTGTCTACACTAATGTTGAACTAGATCTTTGTCAAGTTGAATGGAACTTTGATTATTGAACTAAAGTGTGGTGATATGATACTATAGGTATATACCCTCTAAAAGGAATCTAAATCCAAAGAGATACTTGACCTGTGCTAATTTATTCTTGATACTCTACTTTCTCTAAATAAAGAGAGGGAGTGTACATTTCTTCTTAAAATTCCAAGTTGGAAGTTGAGAACCAAGACTGAAAATATAACATATAGTAGAGTTATAATCATCAACGTTCCTAGCCTAATTAGAACCAATGAAAACAACCAACAATGGATTCCTTATTGAAATATAATATATCCCAAACTAAATGATACCTCGGATGTACAAAAGTATCCTCTTTTTTGTTTTTCAATGGCTCTCATGAGGTGTTTTCATGTATCTAGAAAGAAGATTAACAACAAGGGAAATATCAATATTTTTATGAGTCAAATACAAAATGATAATAACTAACTGATGGTACAAAGTAACATTGAATTAATGTATAATAGTGGCAACAATTGTTACTTGAAACATGAAGGGATATGGGTTGGTTTACATTCTTTTATTTCAAAGAGGGGAAGAAGGTCACATGCATAGAAGGTCATCAAAATACATCATGTGTATGATGAGATGGTTATCCATTATCTTGGTATAAAATTTACAGTTAGAGTGACATCTAGATAAGTCATTGTTAATAATAAATCTATATATTTTATCATACCAAACTTGATGAGCTTGATCAAGTCCATACAAATATTTTTTAAGATATTAGAGAATATTAGCGTCATTCTAAATATAGGAAAGAGGTTTCTCCATGTAAATATCTTCTTGGAAATTACCATGCAAGAAGGTGGAGTTAACATCAATTTAATGGACCTCTCATTTATACAAAGATACAATTGATAGAACATGGTAGATGAAATTCATCTTTTCTCTAGGAGAAAAGATTTCATTGTTATCAATTTCTTCTTTTTAAGAAAATCCTTTGGAAACTAATTGATCCTTATGTCTTTCAACACTTCCATGTGATGCATACTGAGTTCTATGCACCCATTTAAGAATGATTAAAATGCTAATTATAAGATGTTGAACCATATTTTTGTAAAAATATTCAAATTTGTAAGGATTTTAAATAGTTTGTATAACATTTTGGAGAATTTTAGAGTAAAATAGCTTTATCCTTTAGAATTTGGGTGAATCATTTTAGAAAAAAATGGAAATTAGCGAATAATGTTTTGGAACAAAATATGGAAAATTAGACCACGGGAAAAAGTTAGCCCCCAAAATTTTCCCTGATGACTAGAAGCTTCTACAAATGTTTCTAGATCATAAGTATCTAAAACTTGAGCCAAAAGAGAGGAGGTTCACTCACTACAAGAAAAACACCTTATAGAAGAGGTTTTTATGAAACACGCCCCCAAAAATTATCCTTTATATGTTTATACCATAGGTGTTTATATGCTCGCCAAAAAATAGTGCACTCATGCTCCCCCAATAAAAAAAAGTATATGGGCTCATCTAATAACAAAGTGCATTGATGCTCCAAAGCATAACGTCCTGATGATGAACAAATAAAGATGATGAACAAATATTGTCGGTGCTCTCCAATAATAAAGCGCATCGGTGCTCCCTAAATAACAAAGTGCATCGATGCTCCCCAAATAAGAAAGTGCACTAGTTCTCTCCCTAATAAAAAAGTGCATCAGTGATCCAGCGATAAGAAATCACACCTGATCCAGATTATTTTTGGAACAAAATGAAAGCAAAGATATTACAATGAAATACACATAAATATTGCCAGAAATGGAGAAATACAACAATACATGATTTCTATTAATGCAAGAAATGTATAGAGACTATAAAAATACAGAGTGCAAGAATCGCTAGAATGCTGGAAATTTTATGTTCGAAAACACATGTATTCCAACAGAGGACGAACACCTTTAATAACCACTCACATAACCAGATCAAAGATCAACACACCGATGTTTTCACGTGGTAAAAAACCCTACAGGGAAACATCCACGACCCCAACCAATGCGGCCACTTGGAGAAGTTTATTAATGCAAAAGAAAAAGATTAGAGAGAGATTTTACAAGAGACTTTCTCACAATCGATCATCGACAAATGACCCTCCATTTTCTCTAAATAGAGATCACTGACCAATCGGGTGTTAAGCCACAGATCAATGTTTGTTAAGATCAAGGAGAGTGTGAACCGTCGGATCACTCTATGTCAGGAACATATCGTGACCGTCGTATTTCCTAACTACAAATGCATACTAATACATACTAAAGAAACACACTAAGAAACACACTTTTTCCTAACGACACATTAGACCAAGTAGATCTTAACTAACTCCTAAGTGTCTAAATATCCTAACATTCCCCCTTAAGAACAACTTGAGATAGGATTGAAGGATTTACAAAGGTGACACAATAGGAGAAGGAAGGAGGCATTAGAGCCTATCCCCCCTTAATGAAAACTTCTTGAAATCCTAACACAGATCAAAGTTTGGAAAAATTCGCTTATGTAAGAGACTTTGTGAAAATGTCTGCAACTTGATCTTCTATAGGGAAAAAGAGAACTTCAATAACTTGATCATGAATGAGATTTCTGATGAAGTGCATGTTTATCTCGATGTGTTTTCTACGCTGATGTTTAACTAGGTCTTTGACAATCTTGATGGCACTCTGATTGTCGCACCAAAGGCTGGTTGTATGTTGCTGCAGGAATCCAAACTCTGAAAAGATCTGTCGAAGCCACAAGTCTTCATGCTTTCATTTACCACTGCTTGGTACTCTTATTTTGTTGAATAAAGTGCAATATATTGTTGTTTCTTACAAGCCCAAGTGAGAGGTCATGAACCAAGGTTGAAAACATAACCTGCAGTAGACTTCTGATCATCAGGGTCATCGACCCAATCTAAATCAGTGAAACCATCCAATAAAGGATTCTCCCCTGAACTGTAATGTATCCTGAACTGAATTGTACCATGGACATAGTGAAGTATCCTTTTAGATGCTTTCCAATGGATTTCATGGGGTGTTTTCATATACCGGGCAACAAGACAAACAACAAAGGAAAGATCAGAACATGTATGAGTCAAGTATGAGAGGATACCAATAACTGATAGTACAAGGTGGCATCAACTTCGAGAGAAGTACAGGTGGAAGTAAGCTTGACTCCAGAGTAGAAAGGAGAAGGGTTTGGTTTACAATCATCCATGTGAAAGCGATGAAGAAGGTCACAATCATACTTAGACTGGGAAAGAAAAATTCCAACATTGGTTTGCAAAACTTGGAGGCCAAGGAAATAGTGCAAAAGGCCTAAGTCTGTCATTTCAAAGTTCTTCTTAAGGTTGGTTTTAACATGGTTTAAAAGTTTTGAGTCACTACCAGTAAGGATAAGGTCATCAACATAAAGGACAAGGATTATGAGATGTCTTCCTACTTTCTTTGTATAGACATTAGGATCAGAATGGCATCTAGAGAATCCAGTGGCGATAAGAAAGCTATCCATTTTGGCATACCAAGTTCGAGGAGCTTGCTTGAGACCATAAAGAGATTTCTTAAGGTGACAAACAAGACTAGATTTATTCTGGACATTGCCAAGAGGTTGTTCCATGTAGATTTCTTCTTGTAGATCTTCGTGCAAGAAGGCGGATTTAACATCCATCTAATGGACCTTCCATTTATGTGAGGAAACAAGGGAAAGAACAAGGCGGATGGAATTCATTTTGGCTATAGAGGCAAAGGCTTCATTATAGTCAATTCCTTCAACTTGGGAAAATACTTTGGAAACTAACCGAGCCTTGTGTCTTTCAACACTTCCATCTAATGCATACTTATTTTTGTAGACCCATTTACATATGACAAGTTTTCTTTTTTTTGGAAGAGGTACAATATCCCATGTATCATTTTCCATTAAATAACAATACTCTTCATTCATTGTTGTATCCCAATCTGGATGACATGAAGCCTCTCCAAATGTCTCTAGATCATGATTTTATGAAACTTGAGCCAAAAGAGAAGAGGCTCACTGGAACTATGAACGTGTCCGACGCTAATCTGAAGGATCACCGAGAAGATCACCAACTGCTTCTTGTGTTGAATAGACCCATCTAGGAAGCGGTGGAGCTGGTGCTGGTTCAATTTCAAAGGAATCATCTGGAGGAAGGTGAGCAGATGGAGGTGGATTTTCATCCTCATTATAATCATCTGAAGAAGAAACCAGAACAGAAGAAGGGATAAACATCGAATATGGCTCGCAGGCCAAAGAAGGCACAACTGTCGAATTAGGCTTGAAGGCCAAAGAAGGCACAAACCTCGAATTAGGCTCGTAGGCCAAGAGATATTCATCAAATTTAATATCTCTTCTAATATTAATCTCATTACAATGTTTTTGAAGAAGACTATAATCTTTGACATCTTCAGAATAACCAACAAATATACACTTCTCACTTTTAGGCTACAATGCTTTCCTTTTCTCATCGGGAATGTGAGCCCATGCTATACTACCAAATACATGGAACTGACTTACATTTGGTTTAATTTTAGTCCAAGCTTCTTTCGATGTTATATTTTTAAGAGCCTTTGTGGGAGTGTGATTTACTATATAATTTGCATAGTTGATGGCTTCTGCCCAATACTTTAGACTTAATCCCTTAGATTGGATCACATAATTAGCCATTTCTTTTTAATGTGCAATTATTTCTATCAGCAACACTATTTTGTTGAGGTGTATATGAAACCATGTGTTTCATTTGGATTCCCTGTGTAGTGCAGTGACTTGTAAAATTATTGTTCACGTATTCACCTCCATTATTTGTTCTTAACCTTTGAATTTGATGTCCAGATTGTTTTTCTACAAGGGCCTTGTAGGCCAAAAACTTGTCAAAAACTTCTCTCTTAAGTTTTAAGAAGTAAACCCAAGTACGTCTGGAAAAGTCATCAATGAAAGTTAAGAAATACTTGCACCCAGAAAAAGAAGGAGAAGAAATTGGACCACACAAATCACTGTGAACAAGATGAAAAGGGGCCGAGGCATTCCAAGAGGCACGTTTGTCAAAAATCTCCCAATGATGTTTGTCGATAACACAACCGGCACAAACACCATCTCTGCATGAAACAAGAGGAAGACTAGTCACCATCTTTTGATTACATAGTCATTGCAATGAGCGATAGTTTAGATGACCAAATCGCTCATGCCAAAGTATGCTCAAGTAATTGCTATGAGCAACAAAAAATGATGAAAAAGATGATGACCCAAAGTTGTCAAACTTGTACAACTTGGTAATATCATCAACAATTCCAGTTGCAAGAACATGCTTAGGATCTTTTAGATCCTTGATTACAACTTGGTGAGGTTAAAACTCTACGGTTCTACCTTCACTTCAATAAGTGATTTGATACACTGATAGAAGGTTACAAGAAAGACTTGGAACACATAATACATAATTGAAATGACCATTTTCTACTTGAACTATTCCAAAGCCTTCAACACTAAAATATCTATCATCACCAACAAATATTTTCTTGGTGTTACATTCATTTAGAGTAGAAAATATGTCTCTATCCTTAGCCATATGATAATATGCTCCAAAATCAATAATCCACCCATTAGAAGTAGAAGTATAAGTTGTATGGAAGGAGGAATCAGAAGCTGAAAGTGCATGTCCATGAGAGGAAGAAGAAGAAGAATTAGAATAAATACTAATGTTGTGTTTCTTCATCGTTTCTTCTAAAGATGTCATCTTCTTCAAACATTTGGACTCATCATGACCATCTTTATCACAAAATTTGCAATGTCTGTTAGTCTTATTATTTTATATTTTTCTCCTTTGTCTCCATTAACAGCGGAAGATGTTTGAGTGGGTTTGGGACCCTTATATTGCTTGTTGTTGTGGCGAGGATGTTCCTTCTTGGTATTTTTGGGTTTATCTTTCTGATGGACAAATAAGGCTTTGTTGGAGGTATATGTAGTGTTGATCACTCCAAGTTGTACTATGTTATCTTTCTCTCTAATCAAAGCATCACAAAATTTCTCAAGAGTGGGTTTTACATAAGTTGTCTCTAGAGCCTCTTGAATGGCATAAAAGGTAAATACAAACACATAATATGCACTACTTGGCTAAGAAAGAATAAGATAGATGCAACGATATTCGTCTATCTTTATCTTATATTATTCACATAAGGTTTTGAGTGTTTTAAACTTAGATAGATAGTCTTCAATGTAAGAAAAATCACTTGGACTTAAATTTAGTACTTGATTTTCTAACTGTTGTGCTCGAATAATATTGTGTTTACTGAATACAGATTCAATTTTTTCCCAAGATTCTTTGGGTTTATCAATTGATTGAAGGTGGAAACATAAATCAGGAGAGATAGACATTCTGATTAATCCACGTGCTTCATCATTCTTATTATCCCATTTGGCTTTCTTATCATCATCAGTGGCTGTTTTTCCCTTTCCCATGGTAATCAGGTACAAGTCTTTACTTCTTAATAAATCCTCCATATGGGATTTCCATTGGAAGTAGTTGGTGTTGGTAAGTAAGAGATTACTTGTAGAATCCATATTAAATATGCAGATAATATGGATTTAAAGACTGAAACTGATGATCTGAATGGAGATATCTCAAAAAGTTATGCCATTTTTAAAAAAACGACACTTAAAACGGACTTCAGATGTGAGAGTTATGCCCTTTTATAAAAAAACATAAACGGTAACCAAAGGACCATGTGGTGGTGTGAGTTGTTTTATGAAGTGACCCACTTTTATAAACAGAAGTGGGGATCACATTTACAATGAAGTTACTTCATGCAAAATAAATAACTCTAAAATAGAATATTAAAGCTACTTATAGTGATTCACTTTTATACTTGAAGTGAAATACACTTTACAATTTTAGCATGAACTTTTTCAAAAAAGTAACAAAAGAGAGACTTGAACTCAAGACCTCTTACTTAATAAGACAATTTTTAACCAAATGGTCTAGAAAAACATATTGTAATGTTCAGAAGGAGGATTGGGGGTGTTGTTGTTGTTGTTGTGGAAGATGGCCTTGGAGAGCGTGCTAAAAAAAAACTCTTTTCACACAAGAAAAAAACTTCACTTCTCGATGACAACAAGGGTTAGATCTCAATTAGCTTACCCAGAAGATGCACCTTTTCCTATCTGTTTCTAATTTTTCAAGATCGCACAGGGCATGGGGAAAAGAGAATACACAGTTCTAAAAGAGTAGCAACCCATAAATAAATAATACAAAATTGAAATAAAACCAAAATACTACTCTGCAAAAATTTTAAAAATGTGTATTCAAGATTTATACCTCAGGATATGATTGTAATGGTTGTATATTGGGAAAACGGAAACCTTTTTGAGTGAAACATAAAATTTTGTTGAATTAAATATTTCTCCGGATGCATTAGAATAGTCCTCTCAGCCCATAAATGTACGAAAATGACAAAAAATGGAGATGAGTCAAAAAAACTTCACGATCTCTATCTACAACAGGAGAGGATCTTCAAATAGTCTCTGATACCATGTTCGACAACACATATATTCCAACAGAGGAAAAACACCTTCAGTAACCACTCACATAACCAGATCAAATATCAATACATTGATTTTTTCTCGTGGCAAAACCCCTACAAGGAAACATCCACAGCCCCAACCAATGCAACCACTTGGAGTAGTTTATTAATGAAAAAGAAAAAGATGACAGAGAGATTTTACAAGAGAGTTTCTCACAATCGATCATTGAAAAATGACACTCCATGCTCTTTATATAGAGATCATGGACCAATCGGGTGTTAATCCACAAATCAATGGTTGTTAAGATCGAGGATAGTATGAACCGTCGGATCATTCTGTGTCGGGAACATATCTTGACCGTCGGATTTGCTAACCTCAAATGCATACTAATGCATACTAAAGAAACACACTAAGAAACACATTTTTACCTAACGACACATTAGACCAAGTAGATCTTAACTAACTCTCAAGTCTCTAAATATCCTAACATTTTATCTCTAAGAAGAGATGTGACAGCTACGCTTATTCACAAGAAGATGAGTAGAATGAGGCTCTCAAGGCATTTTGATAATTAACATTAATTCCAAAATCCTAGACATCCAAAAACCTAACCCTATGATATGAACCATGAAAACTCATGTCGGCCTTGTTGGGGTAATTTTGTACGTCAACTTCTCAAGGTCGTAACATTTGCATACGATATTTGTTTTAGGTGTGTGATATCTCGATGTAAAGGTATTTTCGAGAACTACACATTATGCCATCAAAATTTGATTTCATCTATAGTCTGATAGTGAAAAACCAAGAAAGCATTGTTTAGGGCCCCAAAACAATCCTATAAGTACATAAAGATGTATTGACATGAAAACTTCCAAACTAAGAGAGTTGGAATAGGTGGGAGGCCACCATTATCCACCTCGATGTTGTGTAGGGATTCAGGATAGCCCCAAAAGTGAAGAACCCACAATTACAAATAAATGTCCCCATTATAGAGAAATGTGTTGAACTAAAAACTGTCAAGATGAGCCAGTTGGAATTTGGAACATGTGGGTGGCCACCAATATCTACCTCGATCAGTCCCCCCTTCTTTATAAAGAAATTATATCCATTGTGTTGAGTTCCCCATGAAGAGGGGAAAAAGGTTGTTGAATATAAATCTTGGTGAGATGTGTGCCTTGCTGGAGAAGTTATGTTGTTTGGTTTGTGGAAGGATATCATGAACTTGTTGCTGGAAGGGTTGAATATGTTCCACCAACCTATTGTCTCTTGGATTGATGGGGCATTGTGTAGGAGGCATCGTAGGTGAAGAAACAATATCTTATTTCTCTTCTGCAATCTACTTTTGTTGGATAGAAGGACTTGAGGTTGTAGTGATTACAATGGCCTTCTGTGCATCCTTTGAACATAATGTGAAGAGGTTAGATTTTGCAGTACAAGAGATTACCTTGCAACACTATTTTGGTGGAACAATAGTCATAACTACCTATGGTATCTTGTAGAGATGACCTCCCAAAGAAATAATGACACTACAGGGTTGATACACATAAACAAATGATGTTTCCACATACATGGTTGGCATAAAACAACATCACAGACATCAAGAAGGGAAAGATAAAAACTACCTCATCCTTCAAGGGATGAATGTCATAGGACAAGTGGCATTGTTTGGTTACATGGAGATCTCGTCCCTGGTGAAGTGACCTATTTTTTTATGGCTGTGGGTGTGGTGTTGTCGACAACCCCAACTGCTTGACAACTTCAGTTGAGATGAGCTTCTTCTGGTTGTTGCTATAAAAAATGAAATGCAACAAGGTCCCCTTCATCCACATATGTGAATGGAATAGGCACTCCCCCTCTTCATGATCTACTTTTTCTTCTAGTTGAATTGTTGTGGTCACGACAATAATATTGGGGTCTACGTTAATGATCAGTCTATTTTTCAATATTTTTTGGATCATATTATGAATCAATATTCAACTCCTTGTTTTTGATATCAGCCACCAATGATTGTTTAAAGCGAAATTCATCGGTGTTGTTCCAGGGGATTTGTTGAAGTTGCACCACTTCCCAGTGTCATTCTTCGTCTTTCCTTTACCCTTATTTTCATGTGTCTTGGACTCATTGTCAGGAGGTTGTTGGTGAGGGCCATCTTTACCATGCTTTGGTTGTTGCATATTTGAAGACCCAAACTCCCATTTGTTTTGGTGCCTACATTTCTGCTCGATTTTGACAACATATCGATATGAAACTACCAATGATGAGATGTTTAGGAAATCCATTTAGGTTTGGATGTACCTATGTAGAGCCCCACGGTATTTCAGAACCATATGTCACTCGGATTCTTTGATACCCATCTTGGTGCTCAATGTATGAAAATAATTTTTGAACTCCAACACTGTTTGGCTCTTCTCTTGTCGTAGTTTAGTCCATATCATGTATTGGTATTAATAGTTATCAACATGATAGTATGGTTATTTGACCGCATCCACAAAAAAATCCCAAGTGGGATCAACCCCATATATTCTCGATTCCTTTATGGAACTTTTCTCTGAGTAGGTTTCCCATCAATGTTTGACATGGGGCGGAGCCTTGAGGAGTGTGGCGGTGATCTTTCCCTGTTTGAAAAATTGTGAATAGAGAAATAAACTTCTAGCAGATTTAACCATTTTTCTAAGGCATCTGCATCTATATGACCTTCAAATACTAGAATATCAAAATTAACTTGTACATTGAATGAAGAAGTTCCTCCAAAGTGATATCTTGATGAATATGCGTATGTTTCTATTGGAAAACATTCAAGGATGTGGGAAAAATTCTCCATCATTTCATCCGTCTGTCACATGACAGTTTTCTCAAGAAGCATGTTAAAATAATATTCTCCTCCACCGTTTGTTTTATCCACAATGGAGGGTTTGTTAGGAGTGTGAGAGCAATTTTCCTCAAGAGATACAAGCTCAAGAACCAACTTGCTATACTCGGACCTCGTCGGGGACATGCACTGAAAAATGATCAAGAGCAGCTTGCTCTGATACCATTGATATTGATTATTTTGGGAACAAAATGAAAGAAGAGATATTACAAATAAATACACATAAATATTGCAAGAAAAAGAGAAATACAACATTACATGATTTCTAGCAATGAAAGAAATGTACAGAGGTTGTAAAAATATAGAGTGCAAGACTCACTAGAATGGTGGCATCTTTATCTCTGAGAATAGATGTGACGGCTATGATCATTCGCAAGAAGATGATTAAAATGAGGCTATGAAGGCCCTTTTATAATAAACATGAATTCAAAAACCCTAGACATCCAAAAACCTAACCCTAGGAGATGAAGTGCCCAAAGTCATGTGCGCCCCGTTGGGATAATTTAGTACATCAACTTCCTGGTATCGTAACTTTTTCATATGATCTATGTTTTAGGTGTGTGATAGCCCATTGGAAAGGTATTTTCGAGAACTACACAGTATGTCATCAAACTTAGACTCTGTCTATAGTTCGACTGTGGCAAGACAATAAAAACCTTTTCAGGGCCCCGAAAGAGCCCTGGAAGTAAAAAATAATGTACTGACATGAAAAACTCCAAAATAAGCCAGTTGGAATAGGTGGGTAGCCATCCCTATCCACCTAGATGTTGTTTAGGGCTTGAGGACAGCCTCAAAAGTGCAGAACCCACAATTGTACAGAAATTTCCCCATTATAGAGAAACACGTTCAACTGAAAATTGTCAAGGTAAGAAAGTTTGAATTTGGAACAAGTGGGTGGCCACCATTATCCACTTGGATCAAAACCAATGTTCATATAATAAATGCACCATTGAATATTTATATCGAGTGCACCATTAAAGGGTAAAATAATATAAAAAATTACTAAACTGAATCAATACATCGAAATATAGAGTCAAAAAATAAGCGAGAATATTATATTTTCAAAATTTAAGTTTTTATAAATGAAAATCCTAATCATTGTTTCATTATTTTTCTAAAATTTAGAGGGGATATTTGTGCAAGGGACATTTACAAGAAAAGGCTTTCGAGTGGATAGTTTTTTTTGAAGATCCAAATTTACATACAAATTTTGAGAGGTAAAATTTCAAGTATCTGATTTTATTCTATTCATCATCTCAATCTTTCCCATGATTGATTGAAACAAATTTCACCGCATTATAAAAAATCAAAAGGGTTTGAAAATTACATTTAGTATTAGAATCCCAACCTTCCTATTGTTTCTAATGGTTTTCCCCTTTATATTTCACAAGTAGAAATTTCTTTAAAGAAATATTTTTTATAGGGTTTATTTACTTGTATATGGGTCATTTGGTATCTATTCCAATGGGATCACTCATTGAATTGTATCCCAAATACTATTGTTGTTAGTTTTCTATTAAAATAATATTTTGTAGTTTGTTGTGCACACTGTATATGAATAGCACATTGGTTTGCATATTCCTGTGAAAAACATTGGTGCCCCCAAAGTAATAAAGTGCATTGTTGCTCTCCCTAGTAAAGAAACTCGCCAATGTTCCCCTAATAAAAAAACTCATTGTTGCTTCCCCAAAAACAAAGTGCATCGGTGCTCATATAATAAACTCTTTGGTCCATATTACTATCGGGCACACCATTAAAGGTTTTAAAAAATGACCAAATCTAATAAATGCACTGAAATATATAGTGAAAAATGAGAGAGAATTTTATATTTTCAAAATGTATGTGTTTATAAATGAAAATACTAATCATTATTTCAATTTTTTTTTAAATTTAGAGGGGATATTTGTACAAGAGAGATTTACAAACAAAGTCTTTGGAGTGGGTAGATTCTTTTGAAGAGCCAAATTTGCATACAAATTTATGTATGTGCACTAGTGCTTCTCATTTATATGTGCGCACCAGTGCTTCTCATTTATGTGTGTGTATTTTTGTGTTGTGTTCAATATCACATCCATATGTTTATTACAAATAAATGAACTGAAGAAAAAAACTCTCCGGTACAACCTATGACCTCCCAAATTATTTAGTCATATGGAACATATGTTAAAACCTCCACTAAAACCTCTGCAACCAATAAGATAGGTTGTAGACAGATTTTTTTATTTTTTTTCTCGAAATCTGTAATGCTAAAGACCTCGACAAAAAAGTTTGCTTGAAGGTGTTCTCCTTGTAATGACTTGAACTGTGAACATGTACGATGATAATTTAAGGAATCATTGGAAATATTATTAACCACTTCCCGTATTATATGGAGCAATCTAGGAAAGTATGATGCTAGTGTAGGTTGAAGGTTCTTGTTCAATGGAACCAATTGGAGGAAGGTGAGTAGGAGGAAGTGGATTGTGATATCCCCAAAAATATTAGAATATTAAATTCTAAGTGTACTTGGCAATAAATTCATGTTTTTGGAAAATTCGCATTGGGGAATTATTTTCCATTTATGGAAAATACAAATTTGGAATTTTATTATTGTAATTAATTATTTATGATTGTTGGGAAAATATTTGACTTGCCCAACTAACTTCTTTTATTTTGACACATGTGAAAGACACACCTTTTATAAATTAAATGTTGGAAGACAAATGGAACAACCAAATTAAAAATAGTTGACCATGACTCTATGAGTGGGGAATATATTTGAGTTACCTTAAGGTTGATCTTTACAGGTGGAAAATGTGGGATTTTACCACTAGAAACCCCTAAAAATCAGGTATTTGTAAAGTTGTGAATTTCCCAAGGAGGGAAGGAAAGACCTAGGCAAAAGATGGATATAAAAACAACATATTGAAGAGGCATGGAATTTGTTAGTATGTGGGAGAAAGGAAACCACTTGTTGTTATGAACATTGTTAGTGTGAGGCAAAGGAATTCCTAATCTGTGGATGGTGACTGTAGCTAAGGACGATCATTTTAGTTTTCCCTTATGGACTCATGGTTAGGCTAGGGGGTGGACAAGGGAAGTAAACTTGGTTGTTCTGTTCTATGGTTGGATGGAATGTGGTTGTTCCATTTGTATCCCAGCATAAGGTTTTAATATATGTGTTAGGACCACATATTGCACCTTTTTGCCCATACTTTTTTCCATTATTATACCCTTCATCACTCGTATTTAGACTCATAATATCACTACACCTGATCATTCCAAGGTATACAATGTCCTTTCTCATTATTATATGCTTAATCTGTTTTGCATAATACTTTACATTACTTTTGGACCTAACCATTGATTAGAAGTGCATAAGTGTCTATATCTGCAGAATAGTATTCAAGACCGATGTTGAAACACAGAGCTGTCCAAAGTTGTTGTTGAACTGATGCTGAAACACGAAAGCTGCTACACAGCCCAAGGATGCATATGCGGAAACACGGAACTACCATGCAGATGCTGAACACAGAGCTATCACACAGTTCAGAAGTGCAGATGCTGAGACACAAAGGAGACCACCACGATGTTGAAACACGAGCCGTGACAGTTAGCAGTCAAGGCCGACACAGTCAAGAGCGCAATTCACGTGGCTGAAACAGCCCGTGAATTGCGATGCTGAAACAACGTCAGCAGATATGAGAAGGAGCTGTTACACCAGCCGTAACAACAA
>ML803716.1:68258-84788 GCA_009831015.1 Picea engelmannii
TTTTCTTTACTACAACACTAAGTGCTTTTGGAATTGAGCATATATAGTGCATGGCTATCTTTGAAACAAAAGACTTCCTTGGGTTGATAATTTATGTTTCACTTGGTTGTTTGAAATTAATTAAGCAATTATAGTGACCAACAATATGTATCTTTACTTGCATTCCTTATCAATATTTTGCTTGATTATTATTTGTTAGGAATGTGATGGTTTATGTGATGATGGCATATACATATATATGTGAGCTCACTTTGCAGAAATAGCAGAACTATTGTATGTTCCTAGAAATCATTAAGTAGGGTTATACATATATATATAAATGATTGTATATACACATATATTATTCATATAGAAAGAAATGATAGAACTATTGTATGTTCCTATTGGTAATCAAACATGGCTATATATATGTAGATAACTATATATACACACCTATGTATTCATACATAAAGAAATGATAGAACTGTTGTATGTTCCTAGTGGGCATTAAACATGGTTATAAATGAATGTATATATATGTGTGTGTGTGTGTGTGTGTGTGTGTGTGTTCATGCATAAAGGAAAAATATAATTGATTCTATGTTCTTATTGACAATTGAATTAGATATATGTTGAATTATTGTTTCAAATTTGTACAAGTCCCATAAAGAATAGATAGAACAATTAACAATGCACATATATGTTACATATTATTTATATTATCAATAACTACAGAAAATAGTGATTCAGTAGTCTACAAATGTATGGAAAAGGTAGACATTACATTCACTGAACCTTGTTCAAAATATTTACAAAACAACCTATGTATTGAATTGAAAATAGTTACAAAACAACCTCTGTATTCAATTGATCATGGTTCAAATATTACAATGGAGTATTGTACGCCAAAGAATCCATTAAAACTTATAGAAAAAATCTATGAATAATGCATAAGTATGTACGCCTATATCAAAACTCAAATACCTTTCGAGCAAAAGGTTTTCCTTGATTCACTTTCCTTGTTTGTTTTAACAGATAAAAAGAGTACAGATGATGGGTTTAGTAAAATATGATGAGTATTTAATGGAAATCAAATAGTAAAAAAAACAAGATGATATAGTACTTAGCTTCAGTCTACGAAGTTCAGATCGCCTTTACTCCTGGGTGATTTTCTGTCCATGATCTAAGAAGAGGAGGAGTGGACCCAAAATCGACTCATGGGTACCCTCGCAAAACAAACAGGGCCCCATCATTAATTTAATTTGTTTATGCATAAAGAATTTCACTTAAAAAATAGAGAGAAATGAAAGTGAACAGTTTATTCCCGAATATACAATGAATAGATTTAATCAACCAGAAGCACATTTTAATAGATATCAAATCCCTGTGTATTGTTCACAATAAGTAAACCAAATTAAATAACATTACAGAAAGAACCCATTACATAGTTTCAAATTCATGACTGTGTAAAACGAGGATCAGTCCCGATGCGCAGTAGACCCTTTTGTAAATGATTCAACTCTAACTGGCGAGAGTTAAGTGGCCACGGGAAAATCCACTGAGGAAAACTATTTTCAATCCCAAAGGATATAGGTAGTGTATTGTTTTTTGAATGGTTAATGACCTACTAATTTTTCTATACGAGATGCAATTTACAAATTATGAAAAGAGGGTTAATTTTGCCCCATTATGTATTCACTGTATAAAATACAGAGTCTAATTTTACGAACAAAAGGTTAATTTTTTCCATGTACACAACGTGCAAATTATGAAGAGCCCCATAGAAGAGTTATTTTGCTACATAAATAAATAGAGTGTATTTCCGAATTCCATAGAATATTAATTATGTATGCATTTATTTTCACATAGCATACAATATGAGTTCCAAAGAGTGGTAACGTAAACACACAGAGTGTAAATCTACAAAGGATTAAAACTATATAGATACATTTACGCAGAGTATAAAATACGAGTTCCACAGAGTGGTATTGTGAACACATAGAGCATAAATCTATAAAGGATTAAAACTATACTTATATCCTTATGCAGACTATCAGTTACAAAGTCCATAGAGTGATAGCATAATTACACCGCCCCTATTTTACAAATTACATAGTGTTAACATGTTATACACAAAGAATAGATTACGAGATTTCTCTCAGAGAATAAAAAAATGTATATATGTAAATGGTGAGGGTTAACAATGGCACAATAGTGGATACAAGAAACACGAAAGGAACACCGACAATTTAACTGTTAAAATGATTTTGACCATGAAAAAATAGTGACGACTATAGACTAGAAGAGTAACAACCAACCGGGAACTACATTAACCTCCAGTCTTGAAATTGTAAAGCCAGTGGAACCCTGGGAGAAAAATGTAGACAGATGCGCGATGGTAACGCATTATAAACCCTCAAATGAAGAAAGAAACAAAGAGTTTGTTCTGGAAAACTATCTTCGTTTCTTCATGTCACCAAAAAAATATTCATTCATGAGATACAGAGAGTTGAAGCAACAAAATATTTACTTACCTTGCGCCAAGAAGAGCCTGACGAGCATTTGCCTCTTTCCTTTGTCACGAAGGCCGAATTTGTTCCCAAGTCGTCGAGCATATACAAAGTAGGGAAAATGGTTTTTATAGTGCAAAGGTCGGTTTGTATGCAACGTCTAGGTATTTTTTATGAATACAGAACCAAAGGGGAGAAATGAATAATGGTGACCTCAAAGGCCTCATAATGGGAGTAATAGTTGTTGGGTACACCCAGTACCATGACCATGTGAATCTTTGGAGATGGTGAGCCCACATAGGGTACGAATGCCTAAGTGCCAAGCTTGGGAGGTACAAGACAAACCTCCCATTAATGAAATTGCTAGAGATAAATGCTTGCAGACCGACATGTCAGCCACCATTAAAACGAGTCTCAAACCAATTTATTGCACATTCATGTAACTAGTCAGGTAGGGTTATAAACCTTACTGGTTATGGTTTATGCTATTTGCGCTATACAATGGGTATATGAGGTTAAGGTTTTCACATCTGTAAGCTATATGTTAAACGATATGTATTTCATTGGAGTTCACGTTAGAACTATTGTTAACAGGTAACACTTGTGTGTAAAACGATATGTATATCGTTTAGACTAAAGACTTACGTTATAATAATATCCATATAACAATTTATATGTTAGACGAGAAGTTGTGGTTAGTATTAGTACGTTAAACGATGAATTATGGATAGTGTTAGGGTATAATATCCACGTGTTAGTCTCATATAGTAAACATTGTTTATATATATATATATATATATATATATATATATATATATATATATATATATATATATATATATATATATATATATATATATATATATATNACATACATATATATTTGTGAATATGGATAAACTTAATGTTATGGTATCAATAGGCTAGTTTATACGGTAAACTCTAGATATATATATATATATATATATATATATATATATTGAAATGAATAGTAAAGTGTTGGGGTATCCACATGAAAGTCTGTAGGATAAATAATGATTATCGTTTTGGAAAATGTTAAGATTATGGATAGACCTTATGATAGTTATGAGAATAACTATGTTATGCATAGAATAAAGGAATAAAATTATGTCTAATGGATTATCTCTGTGTCACAATCAAAGCTTGAAGAGTCAAGGAACTTAATGTCCACTAAACACTCTTTTTTTATTTGGGAAATTTGGGGTACATTACATATGGTATGATAGATGAAGGTTACAACACTTGGACCTCAGGGCAAGGCTGAATTATTTTAAGTTTTATTTTTCTGTTAAATAAAAAATAAAAAATATGTTTATTGTTACAAAAAAAAAAAAAATTGTTGGTTTGTTGTGATAATGGCAACACAGAATGAACAAGAGATATGAATTGAAGAGAATCACGATCAAGGACTTCCTAAAGAACTTGGGCATAACATCGAAGGAAGTTCAACCACCCAGGTTTTGGAAACAATGAAGAAACATATCGTGCAATTACAATTGTTTAAAGAAGACAATGAAAAGCCGAAAAAGTCATAGGAAGACCAGCTAGAAATAAATGAAATGTTTTTGCGCAGGATAGTAACAAAAAAGATCCCAAAGGACAATGGCAAGGAGGAATAAGTCAACAAAAGATCCTCTAAAAACTCTGGTCATGAAACAAAAAATGAGAATAGTTCTTCCAAAGAAACACACATAGAAAGAAACAAAACAACCATAGGAAGAAAAATAAAACAAGTAGATCACCTGGAAGGTGAATTCAAGAAAATAAATCCATCCACCTTTGATGGAGAATCAAGGATGGGTGAAGAGGTGGAAGCATGGCTACTAGATATAAAGAAATAATTCTATATTTACAATTAGTTTAGTAATATGAAAGTCAGAATGACCATTTATAACCTGAAGGGAAAAGCAAGTATCTGGTGGAAAGACCTAAAATTGGACAATGTATTAAAAGAGAAACAGATGGAATGGTCAGATTTTAAGAAATATTTCGAGAATAAATATTTATTAGACATCTATTATGAAAGAAAGACTAAGGAATTCTATGAGCTAAGACTCAGAAAAATGACCATGGATGATCTGATAAATAAATTTCTAGAACTATTGAGATTTGTACCATACATCAAGGAAGACAAAATAAAGATACAACGATTATTACGTTGTCTACCATAGTCATACAAAGACAAAATTGAATTTGAAAATCCCAAGACTTTAGGAGAAGTATTAGAAAGGCATGTATATGCTATGATTCGTACAAACAAAGGTATGAAATTCCCAAGGCATGGAAGGACAAGAAACATGAAAGAATGAATCAATGAAAGAAAGGCTTCCAACCAACCCCTTTCCAAAATATGGAAAAAGGTTTCCAAAACAAAGACTATCATTCCAACCCCTAGAGTGCTCAAGGGGGAGGTAGACCAATTAATATGGGAGTCAAGAAAGTTTTGGACAACCCCATAAAACCATTAAAGTGTTGGGAGTGTGGAGAACCTCACTTGAGGATAAACTGTCCACGCTTAATTTCCACAGCAAGAACTACAATCCATAACCTGCAAGAAGCTTCTACAGTAGGAGATATGGGTAGAAGCATATGCAGAATTAATGCATCTATAGATGGCAGGCAAGTTGATCATCAATCCACTATCATGGAGGTTGAAGGTAAAATTCATGATAACTGCATTTCTATATTAATTGACCCAGGATCTAGTTTGAGTTATGTTACTCCTGATTTAGTTGAATTAAACAAACTGAAGAAAGTAAATCATGTTAATTCATTGTTAGTACAGTTAGCAACAGGGACCAAGAGAAAAGTAACAGATTTCATTTTTGAATCTGAACTCAACATAGATGGTAAAAGTAGAAAGTTAAATATGAACATTTTACCTTTGGGATCTTATGATATAATCATTGGAATGGGCTGGTTAGATAAACATAAATTAATTTTAAATTGTTACGAAAAGTCACCTACTTACAGAGACGAAAACAACTCAGTTAGGACAATACAAGTGATCAGAAAACGAGTTTTGATTAGTCACATATCAACCATGCAGTTTAAGAAATGCATGAATAAAGGGTGCCCAATTTATGTTGCTCAGGTAACTAATTTGTTAGAAAATAAAAACAAACCCAATTTAGAGGACTTTGTAGTCCTACATGGGTTTAGAGATGTATTTGTGGATGAAATACCATAAATTCCTCCAAGAAAAGAGATAGATTTCTCTATCGATATACTACGTGGATCTTCCCCGATATCTAAGGCATGTTATAGAATGATTTTACTCGAATTAAGGGAGCTGAAAATTCAGCTGCAAGAACTGTTAGATAAATAATATATCAGACCAAATGTATTGCCTTGGGCAGCACCGATTCTTTTCGTTAAAAATAAAGATGGGACTTTGAGGCTATGCATTGACTATCGACAACTAAACAAGATGACGATTAAAAATAAGTATCCTTTACCCATAATTAACGACCTGTTTGATCAAGTGGGAGGAGAAAAGATCTTCTCTAAGTTAGATTTCAGTTCTGGTTATCAGTAAGTCAGAATAAAGGATGAAGATATGAATAAAACAACATTTAGAACACGATACAAACATTATGAGTTTGTCGTAATTTTGTTTGGTCTTACTAATGCACCAACAACCTTTATGCGCTTGATGAATAGTATATTCAGTCAATATTTTGATAAATTTGTATGGGTGTTTATCGATGATATTTTAGTTTACTAGAAAACGGAAGAAGAACATGAAGAACATTTGAAAATAGTATTGCAGACCTTAAGGAAGCACAAGTTGTATGCAAAATTTGATAAGTGTGACTTCTATCAAAGAAGGATACAGTACCTGGGAAACTTGATATCTGAAGAATGTATTGCAGTGGATCCAAAGAAGATAAAAGCCATTATGGAATGGCCTATCCCTAAGGATGTAGCATACATTATATCATTTATGGGAATTACCAGTTATTACTGCATATTTATTGAAGTATTTTTTAAGATCGAATATCCAATTACATCTCTACAGAATAAGGGAATAAGGTTTACTTGGTCACAAAAGTGTCAGGACAACTTTGATAATCTAACGGGACTATTAACGAAAACACCTATCCTAAGAGTAGAAGATCTTGATAAATACTTTACAGTTTGTGTAGATGCAAGAAAATAAGGATTAGGAGGTGTCCTAACACAATATGGACACATCATCTGTTGTAAATCACGTAAACTGAAAGAACATCAACTAAACTACATTATACATGACTTGGAGTTAGCAGGCCTAATTCATGCGCTGAAAATGTGGCAACATTATTTAATGGGGAGAAAGTTTCTTCTACTAACCGACAACAATGGTGTCAAGTTATTATTCATTCAACCAGATCTCAATGCAATGCAAGTGAGGTGGCTAGCCTTCTTAAGTGAATTTTATTTTGAATTAAGACACATCATAGGCAAAGAAAACCAAATTACAAATGCTGCAAGTCGAAGGACTAACAAAATTTTTGAGATAAGTGTTAGAAAAGAAGAAAATGACACCAAACAAAGAATAATATATGCAAGCTGTAATGACTAAAAATACATCAAAACAGTAACATAATTACAAGAAAATGCAGAAAAATTGGACAAAACAGATCTGAGTTTAGATAAAAATGGATTGCTAAGGTTCAAAAACAGGTTGTACATATATAACTCTATTGTTTTAAAGTCAACAATTCTTGATGAATTGCACAAAAAGCCATATTCTGGTCATCCAGGATACCAGAAAATGATAACAGCCTTAATAAAATTGTTTTATTGGCCTAACATGAAAAGTGAAACAACTTTATACTTATCTAAATGATTAGATTGTCAACAGGTAAAGGCTGAACATTAGCATCCATCCGACCTACTACAACCTTTACCTATACCAGAATGAAAGTGGGAGATTATCTCGTTGGCCTTCATGAAAGGTTTTCCTAAGACTCAGAAGAAAAATGACTCAATTATGGTAGTAATTGATAAACTTAGCAAATCTTCACATTTATAACTTTGAAATCTAGTTATAAAGAAATTAATATCGTTGAAATGTTTATGAAAGAAAGATTTAAATTGCATGGAATTCCTAAGATGGTTATTTCGGATAGAGATGTCAAAGTTACGTCAATGTTTTGGAAGGAATTGTTTGCAGGACTGGATACTAACCTAAATTTCAGCACAAGCTACCATCCACAAATGGATGGGAAAACCAAACAAACAAATCATATTGTGGAAAACATGTTACGAATGTACATGAGAATGAAACCAACCAAGTGGGAGGATTACGTACACTTAGTTGAATTTGCTTAGAATAATGACTATCAGACATAAGCCAAGATGAGCCCCTTTGAAGCATTATACGGAAGGAAATGCACGACTCCGATTAGTTGGGATAATCAAGTTGATAGACTTATGATGGAACCATAAATGCTCTAGGAAATGGAGAAAATGGTTAAAAGGGTACAAAAAAATTTAAAACAGGCCCAATACCAACAGAAATGCTACGTAGATTTAAAAAGGAGACACCAGTAATTTCAAATTGGGGACCATGTATACCTGAAATCCAAAGAAAGCATAACCTCTCTAAATATAGGAAATTATTCAAAGTTGGCACCCAGGTTTTGTGGCCCCTTCGATATTTTAGCTTGAATTGGACTCGTGCCGTATCAACTTGCACTTCCTGCAAACTTAAAAGTTCATAATGTTTTTCATGTTTCCTTATTAAAAAATTATATTCATGATCCTACTCACATGATTGATTGGAACAAGGTGCAAGTGGAACTAGAAGGTGAGTTCCAAGTGGAACCTCTGCGCATTCTGGACGGGAAATAAACAACACTACGAAACAGAGCCATCACCCAGGTAAAAGTGCAATGAAAGCACTTTAGCCCTAAGGAGGCCACTTGGGAATTGGAGGAAGATTTGCAGAAATCTTATCCAACCCTATTCTAAGATAGGAATGAACATTGAGGACAATGTTGAACGTAAGGGGGAGAGGATGTAATATCCCCAAAAATATTAGAATATTAAACTCTAAGTGTACTTGGAAATAAATTTCCATTTTTGGAAAATTTGGATAGGGAAATTATTTTCCATTTATCGAAAATCTGAATTAGGAATTTTATTATTGTAATTAATTATTTATGATTATTGGGAAAAGATTTAACTTGCCCAACTAACTTCTTTTATTATGACACATGTGAAAGACAAAATGTTTATAAATTAAATTTTGGAAGAAAAATGGAACAACCAGGTTCAAAATAGTTGACCATGACTCCATGAGTGGGGAACGGATTTGAGTTACCTCAAGGCATATTTTTACAAGTGGAAAAATGTGGTATTTGACCACTAGCACCCCCTAAAAATCATGGATTTGTAAAGCTGTGAATTTCCCAAGGAGGGAAGGAAAGACCTAGGCACAAGATGCATATAAAAACAACATATGGAGGATGCAGGACGTTGCTTAGTATGTGCGAGAAAGGAAACCACTTGTTGTTATGAACACTGTTAGTGTGAGGAGAAGGAATTTATGATCTTTGGATGCTGACTGTAGCTAAGGACGATCATTTCAGTTTTCCCTTATGGACTCATGGTTAGGTGAGGGGGTGAACAGGGAAAGTAAACTTGGTTTTATTGTTCTACGGTTGGGTGGAACGTGGTTGTTCCATTTATATCCCACCATCAGGTTTTCATATATGTACCTTTACTTGCATTCCTTATCAATATTATGCTTTATTATTACTTGTTAGGAATTTGATGGTTTATGTGATGATGGTACATACATATATATGTGCTCTATTTGCAGAAATAGTATAATTATTGTATGTTCCTAGAAATCATTAAGTAGGGTTATACATATATATATATATATATATATATAAATGACTGTAGATACACATATATGTATTCATATAGAAAGAAATGATAGAACTGTTGTATGTTCCTATTGGTCATCAAACATGGTTATATATATGTAGATAACTATATATACACAGATATGTATTCATACATAAAGAAATGATAGAATTGTTGTATGTTCCTAGTGGTCATTAAACATGGTTATAAATGATTGTGTGTATATATATATATATATATATATATATATTGCTATGTTCTTATTGACCATTGAATTAGATATATGTTGAATTAATGTTTCAAATATGTACAAGTCACATAAAGAATAGATAGAATGATTAACAGTGCACATATATGTTACATATTATTTATATTATCAATTACCACAGAAAATAGTGATTCGGTATTCTACAAATGTATGAAAAAAAAATATGTTACATTCAATGAACCTTGTTCAAAATATTTACAAAGCAACCTATGTATTCAATTGAAAATAGTTACGAAACAACCTGTGTATTCAATTGATCATGGTTGAAATATTACAATGGAGAGTCATAGGCCAAAGACTCCATTACCACTTGTAGACAAAATCTAAGAATAATGCATAAGTATGTACGCCTAGATCATAACTCAAATACCTTTCGAGCAAATGTTTTTCCTCGATCCGCTTCCCTCATTTGTTTTAACCTGAAAAAATAGAACGTGTGATGGGTTTAGTAAACTATGTTGAGTATTTAATGGAAATAAAATAGTAAAAAAAACAAGATGAGACAGTATTGAGCTTGAGTCTGTGAATTTTAGATCACCTTTTCTCCTGGGCGATTTTCTGTCCACGATCTAGGAAGAGGAGGAGTGGACCCAAAATCGACTATTTAATGTATCTATGCATCAAGAATTTGACTTGAAAAAAAGAGAGAAACGACAGTGAACACTTTATTCTTGAATATAGAGTGAATAGATTTAATCAACAGGAAGGACATTTTAATAGATATCAAATTCCTATGTATTGTTCACAATAAGTAAACTAAATTAAATAACATTATAGAAAGAACCCATTACATAGTTTCAAATTCATGACTGTGTAAAACGGGGATCGGAACCGATGAGCGGTCGACCCTTTTGTAAATGATTCAACTCTAACCAACAAGAGTTAAGTGGCCGCGGGAAAATCCATAGAGGAAAACTATTTTCAATACTAACGAGATAAGGAGTGTAATGTTTTTCGAACGGTTAATGTCCTACAAATTTTTCTATACCTGATGTAATTTACAAATTATGAACATAGGGTTAATTTTTCCCCATTACGTATTCACTTTATAAAACACAGAGTGTAATTTTACGAACAAAGGGTTAACTTTTTCCATGTACACAATGTGCAAATTATGAAGAGCCCCATAGAAGAGTTATTTTTCCACATAAATACACAAAGTGAATTTCCAAATTCCATAGAAGATTAATTTTGTATCTATTTATTTGCGCAAAGCATACAATACGAGTTCCACAGGTGGTAATGTAAATACATAGAGCATAAATCTACAAAGGATTAAAACTATATAGATACATTTACAAAGAGTATAAAATATGAGTTCCACAGAGTGGTATTGTGAACACATAGAGCGTAAATCTACAAAGGATTAAAACTATACTTATATCCTTATGCAGAGTATCAGTTAAAAAGTCCACAGAGTGCTAGCATAATTACACAATCCCTATTTTACAAATTACACATTTTTAACATGTTCTACACAGAGTATAGATTATGGGATTTCCCTCGGAGAATAAATGAATGCATATATGTAAATGGTGAGGGTTAACAATGGCACAATAGTGGATATAAGAAATGCGAAAGGAACACTGATAGTTTAACCGTTAAAATGATTTCGGCCATGAAAGAACCATGAAGACTATAGACTAGAAAAGTAACAACCAATCGGGAAATACATTAGCCTCTATTCCCGAAACTGTAAAACCAGTGGAACCTTGGGAGAAAAATGTACACAGAGGCGCGATGGTAACACATTATAAACCTTCAAATGAAGAAAGAAACAAAGATTTTTTTTTCTAGAAACCTATCTTCTTTTCTTCATGTCACCAAACAAATATTCAGTCACAAGATACAAAGAGATGAAGCAACAAAATATTTACTTGCCTTGCGCCAAGAAGAGCTTGATGAGAGTTCGCCTCTTTCCTTTGTCACCAGGGCCGAATTTTTTCCCAAGTCGTCGACCATATACATAGTAGCGAAAATGGTTGTTACAGTGCAGAGGTCGGTTCATATGAAACATTGAGGTAGTTTTAGTGAATACATAATGAAACGGGAGGAATTAATAATGGTGACCTCAAAGGCCTCGTAATGGGAGTAATGGTTGTTGGGTACACCCAATACCGCGAACATGTGAAGCTTTAGAGATGGCGAGCATGGATTGGGCACGACTGCCTAAGTGCCAAGATTGGGAGGTATGGGACAAACGAGTCTCAAACCAATTTATTGCAGATTCATGTCACTAGTCGGGTAGGGTTACGAACCTTACTGGTTATGGTTTATGCTATTTACGCTATACAATGGGTATACGAGGTTAAGGTTTGCACATTCGTAAGATATATGTTAAACAATAGGTATTTCAATGGAGATCATGTTAGAACTACTGTTAACATGAAAATGTTGTTTGTTAAATGATAAGTATATCATTTAGACTAAAGAATTACGTTATAATAATATCCATATAACAATTTATATGTTAGACTAGAAGTGGTGGTTAGTATTAGTATGTTAAATGATAAATTATGGATAGTGTTAGGGTATAGTATCCATGTGTTAGTGTCATATACTAAACATTGTTTATATATATATATATATATATATATATATAGTCTTAGTGTTAAAGAATCCATATGATAGTCTACATATATTTATATATTGAAATGAATAGTGAAGTGTTCGTGTATCCACATGAAAGTCTGTAGGATAAATAATGATCATCGTTTTGGAAAATGTTAAGATTATGGATAGACCTTATGAAAATTATGACAATAAATTTGTTGTGCATACAATAAAGTAATAAAATTATGTCTAATGGATTATCTATGTGTCACATTCAAATGATGAAGAGTCAAGGAACTTAATGTCCCCTAAACTAATTTTATTTGGGAAATTTGGGGTACATTACATGGATTTCCATACTCATGGTCATCACTTGAATAATAAGGAATCATAATAGGATAACTAACAAACAAAATTGGAATAGAAAATGGTACATTTTTTGGAAGCTAGATTGCAAGCCAAAGATTGTAAAATCACTAAATTAGGCTAATAGATTGAGCGACCTTCATCAAACTTGAAAAATATCCTAATATTAGTTTCATTTGAATGAGGTTGAAGAAGTTCATATCATTTTACATCTTTGAAATATCTAACAAAAAAACACCTCTGACTCTAAGGATTTAATGCTTCACCAAGAATGGGAACCCATACTTCATTGCTAGAAACATGAAAGTGTTTTTCATATAGAATAATTTTACTCTAGTCTTATTTTAGTTTTATATTTTAAATTGTTTGTGGAAATGCAATCAACTATGTAATTTTCGTAATTAAATTTTTTTTTTCAAAAAAATGAGAATTTGATCCCTTAGATTGGACAATACAATTTGTGTAACGACCTCCTCGTTATGACAACAACTCTGTTAATAGGTGCAATTTTTTTTTTTTTGTTAAGGTGTGTGCGCACGTGTAGAAGTAACAGACACACTTGACTCTACGTCGCCATTCGACAACCAACAAGACGCAACCACAATGTTCATCACAAGAATATTGAAGGCACACAACGAGTAACAACAAGCAATAAAGGACCATAGACATAAGGTGCACAACGCAAACCTTTAACGACATACTGGGTTATGCACAGTATGAACACAGAGGGAAGAATCCATAGTAGTATATCTTAGTATTTCTGCACAGGAAAGAAGGGCGTTTAATCTTAGTTCGTTGCTCTGAAGAGAGAGAAGGTCAAACAGGCTCCTGGTCGACTGCTCAGGTAGAAACTAGTAATCTCCGTCAGGTGTGTCGCAAGAGTGGAAACCCTGCCTTTAAAGGGCCTAACACTCTTGATACGGCACTTGATTCATTACAAAAAAATCAATCAACAATAAGTAAAACTGACTACCCCTCCATCCTACCATGCAATGGTTAGGACCTCCAAGACACATAAGCAACAATCAAGCCCAGGTTCCCATCGATTTTAACCATTTAAGGTCTCAAGGCTGGCGACTGTTCTGAGGAACATGGAGGTGTCTACATCCCGCCCGACACAAATAGACCAAGTAACTTACTGATTACTTTCAAGTACAACATAAATAAGAAGAACGATTACGTCCCTTATGGAAGGCGCATGACAAAAGGACTCTGACAACAAACACCCAAGTTCAACATTATTTAAATGAACAACAACCCTCATTTACTAACTCTGAGTAATTTATTGTACGTAATTCTAGGACATTCCACCATATATGCTTTATCAATAACAATAGTTTACACTAGCATTACCATAAGATAACCATATCATTACATTTTCTAATTACAATAACATTGCAATTAAAACAATGATCATACATTTCAAATGATATCAACTCTAACATTGCAATTTATTTATATGGCAAGAACAATACAATTACATATTTAAAAAAATATATATTACAATTAAATAATTTATAACAATTATTCAATGACATAAAATTCAGTCACCTATCCAATCAAGTAACAACACCCGGTTCATTTAAGGTTACCATATTAACCTGAAACCGATTTAACATTTCATTGATAACCACTTTAAATTTTAACCATATCAGTAATGATAGTGACCATTTAAATGGATAAAGTCCGTTCAACTGCAGGTTCCAGAACTGAAATCGAATATATAGCGACCACACTAGGTCCATTCAAGATTTACATGTAGTGGTTGCAGCGAACCCAACTGCTAATTAACAAGCTTCAACCAATCTACAAGCGATTCGATGTATAAGATTTCAAGGATTCCAATTAACATTGTAAACATGACCTAACGAGTTCTGTAATTGCAAATTGCCATATCTCTAACCATGATTCAATGATTTCTTAATTTGTATGCAAACAAGGCATCTACTGTACAAGCAGTAATAAAACGCATTAATGACAAACGCAACATTACAACGCACACTATACAGAACGCAGTAAACGCGGAACAAAACGTGCACAAAACGCTCACTGTAAATAGAAACACACTTAAAATAAACGCACCCAACAGTAGATAGAGGCCCCCTCTGTCATGCAACGCACGCTGAATTTAGAACGCACACAGCCAATTAAAAACAAAATAAACACACACACAACAATTCATAGATGAAGTCAAGCGCACACAGTATCTTCCTTTTTCCCCAAAAATGTGTTACTTTCATCAACAACAGCAACGAAATACAACCCCGAACAAAACGCCGTTGGCTTTTAACATGTGAATTCGCCATTTACAATGGATCTACAATTTTCCTTTGATATATAATTCGTTGCCTTACCAGCGAAGAGAATCACAAGTTCACCATGGAATTATGAGACCAAAATTCATTTAAAATGTAACTGTTGACAACAAGAATACACAGTAATTTATAAAATGAAATGGAAATGACTGGTAAACGAAATGCCCCAAAAATGAATTGCCAGAAGATACAAATGAGATGACAGTAGTTTAAGGAAATGAATGACAGTAATTTAGAAAAGAAATGACAGTAATTTTATAAAATGAAATGCCCACAATGGAATGCCCATAGTAAATAAAGAAAATGCCCACATAATTGATCACCCCCCCACAGTCAAGAAGGAAGACGCCAACACTAATTAGATCGCCCAAAAAACAAACCCATGGTCTAAAGAAAAATTCCAGAACAACAGATATTAAAAATTACACATTCCTGCACAATAATTTAAAATTTTGCACAGTCCAGATTATCAAACAGTAATTATTTTACACCATCTGAACGTCGATGGTAAAAGGGGTTTACACAGTCCATAATTATAGAAGAAAGGATTTTACACAGTCCATAATTACAGCATAAATGACTTTATACAGTCCAGAGCATTGAATGAAAAGGATATACAGCAACAATATTATAGCGAAGAGTTACATCCAAGCATTCTACTCTACCAAATAATGTGCGTACCTTTCCCTTTCTACCACCTCGATTGATGTCCACGCCTCGATCGATGTCCCGCGCTCCTTGCCGCTCCTGCTTTCCGACCGTAGCGACCTCACCGATACCTCCCAGCCAATCGCTAGGGGTACTCTGCTTCCCCCTTAGCCCCCCGAGCTGCAAAGGGGCCACACAATTTCCAGAAGATAAGTCTAGCTTCTCAGCTCGCCTCGCAAGGCTGAGCTACCACTCCAATCCGAGCTGAGAAAAACCCAACTCCTCACAAGCAATCAGTCAAGCCACAATCCGGAAGCGTAACGTTACGCTAACCGTTTATCCCCTTCTTCCTCATCTTCCCCTTCTTTTATAGAAATTTGAGACCCACCTACTTTCCCTAAATCACTATTAATTGAAGTTTTAATGACAATCCTCTAAAAATTATCTTTCGTCCAAGTGTCACTCATCCCCCATGTTTCTCCAAAATTATTTTCTTTAAAAAAATTAAAAGACTCATTTCCCTCACCCACCTAGAGTCGCTCCTAAAATTACTCCTAGGTGTTCCTAGATCCCCTTACATGCTTTTAATAACTTTCCCTAAAATGAAGTTACTAAATTTAGTTCCTTTTAGAAAGTCCTTAATTGTTGATTCCTTTTTTCTTTTTACCCTATGTCCCCTACTTTCCTTTATTATGTTTCCTTTATTACAAGTTTCCCTATTTCTATTATTTATTCCTTTTTTTTTCTTTTTTTTTAAACCAAAAAGATAGATGCGCTAATTAATCCTTTCATTATATTTTAAATTCATAACTTTTATACTCTCACACATTATTTAATTTTTATTCCTTTTTACAATTAAAACCACAGATTTTAATTAATTTATCCCTCTCTTCACTTTACCCCCTTTAATTTTAAGAAGACTTTAACTAACACTTAGGAGGGTTTTAGTTTACGCCCTTATGTTTATTTTTGTAGGGTCTTTTCTTAAGGCTAATCAAAATTTTATCTT
>ML803716.1:92722-139064 GCA_009831015.1 Picea engelmannii
TCCAGGATGTTTTAAATTGGTGCTACTAAACTTTAGAAATGGGGTTAGGCGTAAGTTTTCTTTACTTGTCTGTAAATAGACATTACTCCATTAGGGGATTGGCTAGGTTAGGGTTAGGTTTAAGCATCTAAGCTTCGTTTCTTCGCCCCTACGAAAACAACTATTGGTTTTCTTCCCTATAGCTACGTTAGCCTTGCGCCTCTATGATTACGCTCCTAGTGCACATGGCGCCTCGTTCCCGCTTGTCCTAGTCTGAGCCTTTTTAATTTACGCTTACAACTTGACTAAAAATGACTTCCGATCTTATGTTTATTAATTTACGCCGATATGTGTACACCTATCAACAATGTCACAATCAATTTTCTTTTAAATATTACTTAAGCTTAAACCCTTATCTAATGGCTACGCATTGAAGATGCTGGCATATTATTAGTCATCCTCCAAAATCAATGAGTCACATTTATCGTTCAACTTTCTTGCATTTATCACAGCATCCGTTAGCATGTTTACTTACCCCCCCCCTTTTTTTTAAGCATTTACCTAATCACATAAAAAAATGTTGTAAGGTTATATGATTACCACGTTTAAATGATTAATTAGGATTAAATCGTGGCATCTAAATAATTGTCCACAACTGCCGGCCACATTTCGGCTTTCACTGTGCTATGCTCCTTTCGACGTTAATCAACCCCCAGCCACTTTGCGGCTGCACTGGTTTATTAAAACTAATAATCTAGACTTAGCTTAATCATAAGCTTCAAGCGCCTTAATCAACACACATACATTTTTTTTTTAATTCACATAGTGTGGTGTGTTGGCAGGGCATACTTTGTTAAAGCGCTTGGTCCTTGGGGGAGGTCCAGGGTTCGATCCCCATGAACTCCATTTAAATTTATACCTAGCCCCTTTAACTAATATTTTATTAAACTCTTTACTTAACTTAACTTAACTAATTAGTTAATTAACTTAACTTAGTTGATTAGTTTAATAGTTTAATTATTTTTACTTAATTTATCAATTAAACTTTATTAATTTCCTAAATTTATAATTTATTAATATTTATTTCTATATAGTATTCATTTATTATATATTTTTTTGAAATGTATATCGTAAATAAAGAGAAATAAATACTATTATTTGTTAAATAATATTAAAATGGACTTACCCAGCTACGTGCATTTTGCATGCACTCCACGTGTTAGTCCGCCTCCTTCTCGGCGGGCTTGTTGTTCGGCTCCCAGCTCCTTCGCAAATGCTCGACTCCCTTGCAATTCTTTTGCATTCTATAACATGGGCGCTTTTGACCAACCGCTTGAGGACTTCCATTCCAGAAGTTAGATTTGGTTTAAGCTTGTTAAATGTTTGCAAAGATGGCAATCTTGGGCGATGGAACCATTATAAATCATTTGTTTGGCACTCGAGGCAAAGATGGATGAACTTTAGTAGCTGGAGTATACTCAGGAATCACATACATGGCATGCAGAGGAACGTGGTTTTCATGATTAGGTTAAGGATTCATTGTGAGGTTCCTGGTTTAATTACGCCTGCAATGAAGGGTTTATGCATGCACTGTAATGTATATGGTAGCATAAATCAATCGTTCTGAAGACTCCTTTACTGGTGGAATCAGGGTTAAGGACCCTGCCTTATGAACAAGAGGCAGGTGGAGGTTTCGAGAATGAAGCCCTTTGAAAGATGTGTCGGACAGAGTTCTCAAATCATAATTTTCTTTTCTCTCGGTAGCTATATTTCTCACAAGATGGCACCCTACCGACCGAGACTTTTATGAAATACAATGCAGATGTCTGTACGCTTACTAGTTTGGTACCGGACTTGGGATGCATGGTCCCGGACTTGGATCTCAGTACAACCATAGTTCTGATCTTGCCTTGCTTCTGATCGTGAACTCTGTATATGCTGCTACGCCAATCTTTGATGCGGGGCATCTTTTTGAATCTTAATTAAACCAGATTGCGTGCCCAGATTTTTCGCAACGAGGGTGTATGTGTGGACGGAAAAAGAGAGATTTCAGATCCGACACCGGAGAAACCCGAGGAAAGCAATCGTATTCAAATCACAGGTTTATTGTTGTTTATTTTATTTTCTTTGTTTGCCTATGGCTCCTCCCCGTGGCTCAATGCATGGGCGTTCTATTTGGCGCGTAGCAGGTTTGACGCGTTTTTGCACTATACGCGGTTGTATTTGATGTTTGATTCTTTGTGTTTGATTCTGTGGGTTTGTTGTGGCAGTGCTAAGTGTGTGGGCAGCTGTGAGATTTGAAGGTGCGATAACATGCAACCAGGTGGTGAGTGCTATGACTCCATGCGCTACATATCTCATAGGAGGTGAAGGCGGTGTTTGTAGTTGGGTTTGTTGTGGCAGTGGCTTGTGTGTTTGTTGTAGGTGCGTGAATAGGTGCTGACTCTCGGTTCTGAAGGCTTGGTGTTGACTCTCGATAATGAGATAGGTAGGGTGTTGTTTGGCTCAGCGTTGAACGATGGGATTTGGTGAATTTTTTGTTAACCCGTGATTATATGTGCAGGTTTTGATGGTAAAGACAATGGCCGAGTGAGCCTAATTTCCTTCATTGGTTTTTGCCCTAAAAACCTGTCGTGCAGAAGAGAGAATTTGCTTAAATGTGTGAAGGATATCATATTCCCCGTTGGCCAGACATTAGGAAGGTTCTAGTATGATCCATTCTATATTTTCCTAAAGTCAATCTACCTAGGCTCATCATTGAACAAATTCAATTCGACGTCGCTATAAGAAATACACGCCGGTGTATTTCTACTTGCGATCCACTATCTTCACCACGACCCATGTATTATTTTCAACCCCCTTATTCCTCTGATTTTCATTTGCTTTTAGCATGCTTTCATTCCATTTTCTTGAAGTTCTTCCACAGTTCTGGTTATATTCTCTTTTTACCCTTTCAGGGGTTTTGTCTTTGTGGTAAAGGATCGATGTTTACTATATATGTATGCCTGCATATGTCTTCCCCAATCCTTTTCGGAAACCAGAGATAGATATAGCCTCTTAGGGTTTTAATGGAATTAATACGGAATGGTTCTTCGTAGAGTGTACTAGGAAAAATAGATAAACATGGTCCTCCTCCTGGAAGAATCATCGCATCTGGCCCGAAGAGATTGGGCATCACAAGCATTTTTCTTGCTGAACCACAATCCCATCGTCCTGAAGTGTATATTCAACAACACATTACATTCATTATTTTTTTTTTATATCGCGTCAGCTTTGTAAGTATTGAAGATACT
This sequence comes from Picea engelmannii, assembly GCA_009831015.1. Classification (NCBI taxonomy): domain Eukaryota; kingdom Viridiplantae; phylum Streptophyta; class Pinopsida; order Pinales; family Pinaceae; genus Picea; species Picea engelmannii. The sequence goes on from ML803716.1 coordinate 95,995, forward strand.
TCTAAATTTTACTTGAGCCTCTAGTATCCACTACCCTATCAAGAGAGGGGATGCTGCTGATTTACTTCGGCAATTTGTTTGTTTGTTTTTTCTTTTCTTTTCTTAACATTTTCAATTCTTATTTCATATATATATATATATATATATATATATATATATATTTTAATTTGTTTATATAATCAATTAATAGTGCGTTTGGTTTGGTTTGTAGGTTAAACGGAGGGGAATTTGGCCCTTAAGGCTCCAATGTTTCAACTACGGCTCTGATACCAAGTGTAAAGACCAGTTTTAAATTAACAGCTAGTAATTCTACCAAATGTACAATAATTTCTACAAGCTGTATAAAGAAGAATAATTCCCAATTTACTTAACACTTACGCATATAAAATTTATCAATGGACAATAAATCTAACTAAACAATGGATAAAGCAAAATTAAATACCTTAACTCTAATGTTGTTATCCGCAGCTTGTTGAACTTGATGTTGTTATCCGTAGCTTGCTCCTTCCTGCTTCTTTAGGACACCACCCAAAACCGACCTCCCTGCCAACTAGTTAGCTTCTAGCCCTAGGATATCAACGGATATCTTAGCCCTCCGAGCCCAAAACCCCTAGCAACCCCGGTCCACTGCTATAATCCAAACTCTCAAAATCTCCTCTCCCTGCAATACTCATATCTCCCCAAAATCCTTCTCCACTCCTCGTAGAAATGAATCCCCCTCTAAACTCCTTCCCCCCCCCTTATTCCTCCTTCACTACCTTCCCCTCATTAACTCCCTACCTAACTGCTTTATTACACCTTATTCCCCCGCCATTAATACCCTTATCCCTCCTTTATTACTTATCCTAATGTATTGAATACGTTATCCCTTATGGGATACGTAACTCAATTTAAACATTATATTTTATTATCCACCTCTTATTTAATAATTTATTAATTAATGAATTAATTAATAATCAAATTAATCATTAGCCATCATGAACAACTATTTTAATAATAATCAATTAGAAATGTTATTTTAAGACATAAATATAGTTTAGCTAAGCTTTTTAGGATTATATTATTAAATTAATCATCTTAATAATTAAGGGTCGTTACATCCTCAAAGAATAAGTTTTATAAGTGCGCCAGAGCGGGATGTTACAATTTTCCATTAATTTTTTTGTGCATTAAAAATATTTTTTTGTGGTTTAGGTTCAATAGTATGTGGCATCTAAATTCCCTATGTTGTACAATTAATTGTAAATTGGTTGTTAGCATATTTGCTAACATTATTTTTTTTAACTTCTAAGGATAATGTCCCAAAACTTTTTCGTGCAAGGGCCTTGTAGGCCAAAAGAATGACAAGAACGTTAATCCTAAGATGTAATAAATAAACCCAAGTGCATCTATAGAATTGATCAATGAAATTTATGAAGTAATTGTACCAAGAGAAAGAATCAAAAGGAAGAGGACCACACAAATATCTATGAACAACCTACAAGGGTGTTGAGGCATGCTAAGAGGCATGTTTGTAAAATTATCTGAATCATGTTTTTCAAGAATGGAACTAGAGAGAGAACAATATGTAAAATAAATGAGAGAAATACCAGTCACCGTATTCTAACAACATAGTTGTTGAAATAAGTGATAGTTTAGATGAGAAAATCATTCATGCCAAAGTTTTCTCTTGTCATCACTATAAGAAATAAAAAATAATGGAAGATATGATAACCCAATGTTGGAAAATTTGTACAAACTATTAATATCATCAACAATTCAATTCTAGTTGATAGGACATCTTTATGACCTTTTTAATCCTTGATTAGACTTGGTGAGGTTAAAATTTTAATATTTTACTTACATTTGGATGACCGATTTGATATAATTATCGAAGAAGCACATAATACATCATCAAAATGGTTTTCATCTAACTCAACTATTCCAAACCCTACAACACTAAGAGATCTATCATTACTAGCAAATACTTGTTTGGTATTACATTCATTAAGAATAGAAAAAATAACTTATTGTTTTCCATATGATAAGATGCTTCGAAATTAATAAGACACTCATTATAAGAATAAGAACATGTTGCATTGAAGGAAAAACCAGAAGAAGAATGTGCAACCCCATGATAAGAAGAGTTAGAAGAAAATTGAGGTTGATGTTTTTCTTCTTCGTTTCTACTTTTAAGGATTCCATATTTTGTAACATCCATACTTGCGATTACCATCTCCCACAAAAATTACAATGTGTCTCTATCTTCTTTCCTGTTGATTTAGTTCCTTTATCACAATTGGGAGTAGGATCTATCTGATAGGGTTAGAGACAATTGGTTTGTTTATCATTGTGAGAATGTTTCTTCTTTATATGCTTAGGGACTTACTTTTGATTTTCTACTAAGAGTTTGTTAAATGTATCTACAATGCCAATAACTCCAAGGTGTAAGATATTATTTTGATATCTAATTATAGAATCATAAAAAGCTTCAAAGGATAGCATTTTATAAGAAACCCTTTGACTAATAACTGCTTTTCTAAGGGATAAAAACTACATACAAAAACATAAAATGCATTATCAACTATAGCAAGAATGGTATATGTAAGTTGATCATCCTTCTCTGTTATCCGTCAACTAAAGAGAAATAATTGGGATTTAAAACATTGGTTTTTGAGTTGGTGGGTTAAAATCCCATTGTTTTTACCAAACACAGTTTCCAATTTTTGTGAAGCTACATATGGTTTGTCAATTCCTTGAAGGGACAATTTGATTAATCCATGTTCTTTCTCATTTTTAATATATAATTTCAAGTCTTTCTTAAATTGTTGAACTTTTTACTCCCAACTTAACCCGATAAAATCCTCTACTTCATAGTAAATCCTCCATAGGGGATTTCCATGACAAATAGTTTGAACGGATAAAAAACAAATCACTACAACTTGTCATATTACTATATGTAGGTAAGATTTCTTAAAAAACATACACTCACTATATTCATGGAGAGACCTCAAAAAAATAGGATTAAAAAAAAATAACAAAGACAGACATAAAACATCAAAGTTATTCATTTTTTAAGAAACATGTAATACATCACAAAGGTTCCATGTGGCAAGTAGAGGTTGCAGACATGAAAACAAATCCCAACATCTTTAAGTTACTTTTTACAAATAAGTTATTTTTATAATGTGATTGACCTATTTTTATAAAATAAGTAACAACCACTTATACAATGAAGTTACCTTATAAAGTTACATGAACCCAATAACTTTATTTAAATAAAGTAACTTTCAATGAAGTGAATTAAATGTTAGAAAGGAGAATGGATGGCATTGTTTCACTATATGCATTGAAGTACATTCTTACACAGAATTCAAAAATTTTTATGATCAAGTTTAGATGTGAGACACCAAATTAGTGTATGAGACCCTCTTGTTTGTGGCAAAAGGGACCCCCTCTACTCAGCCACTACTAAAATCTAATGAGATGTTTCAACTTATAACCTACTACCAGGAAACTCATATTCTTAACCATTATATAATTACTATGTAATTATTTTTAACAATGAATTAAATTGAAATTAAAATTAATAATTTAATTCAAAATATAACAGTATAATACAATATCCCCATAATAGATGTTAAATTTAACCATATAATACACAATACAAAACCATATATTAAATTTAATAATATAATAGAAAACCACAAAGTAACTACATCATAACAATTGACGAACTAGGTTTTTCCTGTGACAACTTTTACCCTTCCCCAACTTCTTATGTCGCCATCCAGGTGCAAATCGTGTGCAACATTGATGGGTAAGTTTTGTTCCTTAGGCTTGAGATCCACATCATGTTGATACTAAGAGGGGGGGTGAATTAGTATCAAGTACAATTTAAAACCTTTTTCAACTTATACGTAAACCATTCAACTATATCCAATGAGAAATGAACAATAGTATAAGAGTTACACCAATACACCACAATACACCATGTACCATTCATTGTCCAAATACCTTGTCTATGTATTTGATCTGCAAGGTGAAGAACATCCATTATCTATGTACCATTCATCTTCTTCTTTACATTTTTCAGCGGTCAATGCTACTCGACAATCTTCATTGCTTGGAATCTCTTTCCTTCTCCATATTGTGGTTGGCATAGGGACATGTTCATTCATATATCTGCAATCTTGTGCTTTTTGAACAAGATAATTACATTTGTAGCATGCAATTATTTTTTCCATCAATGGGGAAAATGAATTATAACTTTTGTTGACAAATCCATGATTATTTCTATATCTTCTATTTACAACATTCATGTTTCTTTTGTATGTGTTCCTTTCATTGATTCTGCAATTAATTGACTTATGTCCAAAAAATTTGCAAGTATAACAATGACCAAAAAAGAATTTTTGATACCTTGGAGTAAGTGGGCTTCTTTGTGATGTAGTCCATCTGGGTTCATGATCTATTCTTTTGTAGTTTTCTTCATACTGATTGAAGCTTCTTTGATTCCTAAAGGTAAGAGGTCTTCTTGGATATTCATCTCTTTTGTAATCATTCCTTCTTTCTGGGATCCTGGTCCACTTCTCATCAACTCTCTGTGTAGCTCTTTCTTCAACCTTCTTGTTGGTATTTGCATCTTCTTTGTATGAAGTTTCACCCATGCATCCAAGATGTGTTAATTCTTTTGTCACTTGAAAGTTTCTTAAGCTCTTCCTCAATGAGACAACTTCTTGTTCAATTTTCTCACAATCTTCTTCTTTCTTCTTCATTTGGACATTCCTTACTTCTCCTATTCTTATTTCTTCTTCGAGTAGAGTTTTCAAGGAAATGGTTTCTTCTCTTAGTTTCTCAAGGTCTTCTAATTGTGTCATCAAGATTAAAATTGTATTTTCACAACTACCCAATTCACTTCTTAGGTTTCTTTGCATGTCTTTGAGCTTGCTATTTTCAATCTCAACATGCTTCAATTTTTTTAAGATTCTCATCTTCTTGTTGAATAATTTTTTCTTCATGATTTTCTTCTTCTTCATTGGAATTTTCTTCTTCAGTGTCATTTATTTCAATCCTTGGATGAGGACATTCAAATTCAACATGACCTACTCCTTCACAGTTAAAGTAAAAGAACTGACCTCTATTTTCTTCTTTGAAATCTGAGATGTTGTAATTTTCTTCAACTTCTTCTTCTTCTTCTTCTTCTTCTTCTTCTTCTTCTTCTTCTTCTTATTCTTCTTCTTCCCTTACATAAAGGTCTTGTAGCTTGTCCCAAAGCTCATTTGATGATGCACATGATCCCACCTTCGATTTCACTGAATCTGTCAATCCATCCAGGATGGTATCTATTGCCAATTTGTTGTTCCTTTTTGCTTCCTTCTGAGATGCAGTCTTTGGTTTCTTCAAAGCATTGTATACTGAAGAAACTAAGAGCCAAACATCTTCCCCAATAGATTTCAAGTAAGTTTCCATTCTATTACTCTAGTATTCAAAATTGCTTCCATCAAATGGTGGAATCCCATTTGGAATTTTGTCTTCCATTTCTTCTTAGGATCTTCCCTCCAGTGGTTAAAATGTACTGAAGGTAACTTTCTCTGATACCAATTGTTGATACTGAGAGGGGGGGTGAATTAGTATCAATTACAATTTAAAACCTTTTCCAACTTATACTTAAACCATTCAACTATATCCAATGAGTAATGAACAATAGTATAAGAGTTACACCAATACACCACAATACACCATGCACAATATATGAAAAATAATCAATAGTTATTGTTCAAGGGAAGTAATGACTTCCAAAGGTAGGTACATCTTCCAAATGTAAAGGGAGGGATAAACCTCCAAGAGGAAGATACAATCCTCCAATATCAAGAGAGAGTTGAACTCTCCATCCTTGCCCCTTCCTTCCATCCAAGAATATATGAGATATAATAAAACTTTACATTAAATCATCACCATCAACCAATCATCACATAGAACTTGATAATGCTTCCTGAGACTTCTTCAATTTTTACAATTCTTCAATTCTTGGAGTATTTTGATCCTATATATAATATTACTCAATGTATTCTTTGAAACGCCTCCAAGTTTCACTCATTGAATCCTCCCCAGAAAGAAGTTATAGAAAGAATGGTAGACTTTATTCAATTATGGTCTATTGAGGAGACCGAACTTGTACAGAATGCCCCACACTCAATATTTAAAATCTAATTCCGAAACACGAACACAAGAAACTAAAGTCTGTACTATTTCCAATTAAATTTGTCCCATGTCATTTGGATTCTCTATGAAGAAGTTATGACTATTTTACCTGGAACATATGTTTATTGACTAGCTTCAGGACTGGTCACAAACCCTATCTTTCACAGAGTGTATCTCCATAATTATAGAGAATAAAGAGCTGAAATTTTTACTAGAGGTACCTTGGTATGTCTTCGAAATACCATAGCGATTTCAACATCTGAATCGTTCTAGAAAAACAGTTATAGAAAAAATGGTAAGATGGCCTGAAAATAACATACCTTAGAACACATCACCAAAAGACTTCATCCTCCCTTGAAATCCGACCTTCTTTTCTTCTTATTTCCCATGAAATTCAACTTCTATCAAATGAATGTATAATGATTTTTATTTATACCATTTATGTCACTTCATTTTAACATTAGGGTTGACCTGACACTTTCTTATTTTGTAATTCTTTTCTTTAATTATCTTCAGGGCCTACATGTACTTCCTTTTTCAATTCACTTTGTCATCTTCAAAAATTCATTTATCCTCAACCATGAGGATCCACGTGACGTGCCACATACCACTGGAAAAAACATGATGTATACTATCCATCCATGGGTGTTGTATCTTCATGTGAATTTTCCTTCATGTCCAAATACCTTCATCAATCTTGCGGTACAAAACCCATGACTAGGGTTGACATCAATGACAACAACCAATATTCCAACACATCAAACAAACCATAAGATGGTATTTTATTTGGGTAGGGAAGCAGGTAAGAAGGGGCTAGAACAGTACCCAAATGCTCAGATTTTAATTTATGAAGAGAACTCGAGGTACTCACGAAGGGATGACCTCCAGTCTCTTTCAAGTGATGGTATCGATGATGAAGAGAATGTGCCATGTTTTCACGGTACTCTTATATCTATTAAACTTTATCTCCGCTCAAACCTAGTTGACATCTCTGTTAAAAAGAATTTAAAGATCCAGCGAGGTGAAGGCGCGTTCCACTGACCATCAAATACTCAGAACAACGAGGATCCCCGTAAGAGAAGGGACAGAGACAGGGACAACATAGGGAAAGATCAGGGACAATGACAACGACATCACTCGAAACTTCAAGAGTGCATAGTTTAAAGTTTAAGAGCGCAATATTGGGACAATGACATGGAAAATACTCAGAAGCTTAGGATTGCTTTCCAAATCTGGGTAAGTCCTCATTCTCCAAGACCTATAGTAAATAATATACAACATTTAAATAAAAAGGAAGAACATCTAAGGGAAACATCACATTGTCCAAAATGTGCGTGACTAAATAAAATTATAGAACAGAACATAACAGAAAAGAAATGCAGTGTGGTCTATTGGTTTCCAGTAGTGTGGTGGGTCGTCCTGATCGGGAGTGGACAATGATGGGTCTGAGAACAAGAACAGTGACGGGCCCAGGTCCGAGAACAGGAACAACAAGAGGTTTAGGCAGGACAATCATGCATTATCATGTTCCTTATTATTTTTTTCTTTTTTATTTGTCCTCTATGGAAATCACAATACATTCAAAACTCATAAAAAATGGGCAAGAGGTACTCCTATTAGGTGAAACAAACCATTTAGGTCAAGTGAAAATTGACTCTTCAAGTAAAGAAGGGAAGTGGGTTTGGGTCAATGCTAAACAGTTTCGGGGTATTTTAAAATGCAGAGTTGCTCGTCTAAAATGGAAACAGACAAGGAAAAAATTGGTCCTCCGTAATAAACTTTCAAATAAGTCTCCTTTGAAAACGTGTAACAACAACATAAATAAAGAGAATGGTGATTATGCGTTGTACAGTCCCACATCCACACCTCTCACATGGTCATATGACCTATATGTGCAAGAGTTACTAAATTCTAGGAGGAGATTGGAGGTTTTGGAAGTCAAAGGGCATGAGAGAGATATTCAAATCCAACTATTGACAGTAGAAAATTGGGACTTAACAGAAAACAATAAAGTTTTAACAGAGAGAGTGACAATGTTGCAAGAATCCCTTTTGGAAGAAAAGGTTGAATGGCAAGGCTTGAAGGATGCCAGACAAATCAGGGAAGATTCTGTAGTGGAAATTAGAGAGGTGATGAACTCTAAAACACCCAAATTTGAAGGGAAAATAGGTGAACAAGCATACACCCGTGGAGTGAAAGCAAGGGATGAAAAGAAAAGAGATTTTACAAAAAAATCTAAAACTTGGGCACAAGTCATTAGCAATTCTTCTCATATGGAAAAAAAATACTTAGCCAAGGGGACAACATGCAAGGTAGAGAAAATAAGGAAAGACAAGGTAGAGTAACAAACATAATTATCAAAGGTGTGAGAGAGTATGGAAAAAATGAACGTACTCTCGATATTACAAGTGAGTTTTTGAAGGACAAGTTGCTTTGGAAAGGCTGAATTTTCCAAGCATGGAGGGTGGGTAAGCCAAGTGGCGAAATATATAGGCCCATAAAAGTCATCATGTCAAGCATAGGTGACAAGCAAACAATTTCATTAGCAGGAAAATATGCAACAAGGCTAGTATGGACAAATAGGGGTGAAGAATAAACTTTGAGTCTTGTAGACGAAAAAAAATAGCAATCAATTTATTCCTAGGTTTCCTTAAGTTTAGTTTGTCAGAACTGTAGAGGTTATCCTTGGAGGCGGGGACCTAGGTTAGGACCTATCGTGGAAAATAGGGACATAATTTGTTTATTGGAAACACATGAGCATGAAGGGTGCAAGACACCTATGTTTGAAGAGTATATGAATATTGCAGTGTGGAACAAAACAATTGAGAATGGTAAATAACACGGGGGTATCATGGTCTTAGTGAACAAAAAAAACGTCGTCTCATTCAGTTAGAAAGAGAAGACTCAAATAAACAATTCATTTGGTTTAAAATATTAGAAAATGGTAACATCATCAGGATTGCAGCATGTTATTTTTCTCCACAAGTTTCAAAAACTTACAAAAGTAGGGGGATTGACCACAAAGACCCCTTTTCATCCTTAAAAAACAATATTGTAGCGTACTCTCAACTAAGCGAAGTCCTTATAGTGGGTGATTTCAATGCTAGGACAACATGTGAACAACCTAGTATTCTTTGTTGTAAGGAAGACTGCAACCCCATTTGGCTTACAGAAGAGAGAAATCATCAGTGGGTAAGAGTTTAAGAGGACAACAAAAGATCCAACTTTTTTTAGGAACAACTTCTTACTTTATGTGGGGCATTTAACTTAGTCATTTGTAATGGGGTGGCTAGATGGGCGAATTCTGACAATTTCACCTACAATACCTACAATGGAGCAAATGTAGTAGACTATGCAATTTTCTCAAATGGTTTGTTTGAGAAAATAGAGGAAGTTTTGATTGGGGAACAACTGTGGGAGTTGAAATATGATCATAAACCGATCAATTTAAGTCTAACTTGGGATGAACAACAACTCCATAGGACTAAAAATCAACACATTCGACAACCTCCTTCAAAGGGTGGAAGTCTGTCGACTCAAAAAAACTATAACAACTTCATGATAGCACTAAAGAGGTTGTTTAACAAGAAGAAAATTCCATCACAGGGCCTTCATATCCATGAGCTAACAAATTTAATCCAAAGTGCACTTATAGAATGAAAAAGAACAAAAAATAGGAAATCTGAAACAAACTGCTTTCCGATTAATGTTTGGTTTGATGAGGAATGAAAAACAACAAGGAAAAATTTGAAAGAGTCAAGCCATAAATAAATAAACATAAAATCTTACAAGCAAATTATCAGAAAGAAGAAAGTTGATTTCATGATCTCAAGGAGGGAGGAATTAATCTTCTTGGGGAAAAATAACCCCAAGTTATTTTGGAAGGAGCTTCAAACAAGAAAGAAACAAACTGAAAATAATATCACAGCCTATCAATGGTTCGAGTATTCAAAGAAGTTTTATGAGAAAGATCCTAAGGTGGACCCTCCTCCCTTGGTCAACACTACTACTAAGCTCTTCACCATGCAAGAAATTGTGGGTATCAAAAAGTTGGGTGTTGGAAAAGCAAAAGATTTAGTTCAATTCCACGCAGAATATCTAAAGTGGGGTTCAAAAACTCTTGCACCTCATATTATGAAAATTTTCAACAACATCATTCAACATGGATTCCCTAAAGATTAGACAACGAGCCTAGCAATACCACTTTTCAAGAGTGGGTATGTCAACAATCCCTCCAACTATATGACCATAATGATAAACCCCTTGTTTGTGAAGTTATTTGGAAGTATGCTATAAAATAGAATCAACAAGTGGGTGGAGGAAGGGGATAAGCATGCCAAAGGGAAAGCAGGTCTCAGACCTAAACACTCAATGATTGATCACGGTATAACTCTAAGGCACATCATTAAAAAAGTGTGGGAGGAAAAAGAGGAAGCCTTTTGTTGCTTTGTCGATTTCAAAAAATATTTTGACATGGTTCCTAGAGATAATTTTTGGCATAGAATGGAGGAACTTTGGGTTCCTATACATCTTAGAGCTGTCATCCATAGGCTATATGAGGAGGTTAAATTCAAAATCAGAACATCAGCTAGTATCTCCTAAATTTTTAGGAGCGATATTGGGGTCAAGCAAGGGTGCCCTTTGTCCCCTACCTTCTTTGGCTTATATATTGACCAACTTAAAGAGTGGTTAAATTCACAGGAGGGTGATGGGTGCTCTTTTGGGTGATTTTGTGATAAGGCTTATTTTGTATGCAGGTGACCTTATTTTGATTGCTAAATCCACTCTTGGGTTGTAAGAACACCTAATTTCCCTTGAGCACTTTTGTATTAGCGTGGGAATTCAAGTCAATACTAGCAAGATGAAAGTGGTAATTTTTTATAGAAAAATAAAACATAAGAAACATAAGTTCTACTTTGAAGGCAACACTCTTGAAGAAGTGGCACTCAAAATTGACTTCAACAAAAATCTAAGATCGGAAAGTTGCATAAAGAAAACAACTTTGGGAGATTGGAAAGTGTTCTATGCTTTTCAAAATAGATGTAGAGAAGCAGAGCTATGGGATTGGAAGACTATGCAAACTCTCTTTGGGATTTTAGTGATCCCTGTGGTTCTATATGGTTGTGAAGTGTGGGCCAGCAACACATCTGACTTGCAGTGGAAACAAATTGAGAAGATTAAAAAACACGTGATCACAAACAAGTTTAAAATTAAAAGCTCAATCCCTTATGATATCATGCTGAGTGAAATGGGGGTTGATCCTATTGAAGCAATTGCTATGGAGCGTCTCATAAGATATCTAAAAACAATTGAGAAAATGGAAGACAGTTAGTGGCCTAAGGTCGTCTTCAATGAGATATTGTGCAAAACGAAAGAAGACGTGGATGAGACAAAATATTAAATTGATTAGTAAATGGCATATCCACTTGAACAAGTGCCCTACGAACAGTAAAGAGATAAAGGCTTTTGTTATTTTTAGGTTCCACAAGTGAACTTGGGATAAAGGGCTCGGGAGAAAGAAAGAGTATTATATTGAAGAGTTTAACCCCACATACAATAATTATCAAAAAGAGTACACTGGGGCCAATATATATTGGAGAGACAAAATGCTTATTGCCCATGAAATAAGAACTAATTCCCATCAACTTTTTTGTGAAATTGGGCATTGGAAAAGACCAAAAGAAGGTTGGGAAGAAAGGGTTTGTGTGTTCTGCACCTCCGGAAAATTGGAAATAGAAAAACATTTCATTTTAGAGTGTGAATCTTTCAAAGACAACAGGGGAAACTATATAAATATCTTGACATCTAGCTCTTGGAATAATTTATTTAGGGAGGGGACACTAGAGAAATTGGGGGATCTCATCATCAAATAAAAATCAGGGTGTGAGGAGGTCTGTCCCATAGGCTATTGTTAGCCTCGTAGAAATTAAAATCATTTTATTTCTTTCTTTCTATACACCCCTGTGTATATAATTTTACAGAACATATACATTGCAACAATGTAATCGACAAAAACAATCCAACTGGGCAACTTTGCATGTATATATAAATGCCTTAATTTATAAAAAGTTATTTCTAGCTTCCCTCTTGTTAATTGTGCTTATACTCATTCACAACGCATCATACAACGGTCCAAGCTACGTTCGACAGGGTAGGCACTTCCTCCAGTATTTTGTTTATGATCCATCTTCTCGCCTCTCATGCCACAAATCACGAGTGCTCAAATTAGGTTTCACGGTCATCAGTTTCGTGCCCGACGATGGACACAACTTGAAAATGGGTCTACCCATGGTTAAGTAATGATAAGTAGTTTCCCATTTAACTCATCAATGAAAAAAGAGATGTAGGTACTGCCCTTCCCTGGTACTGGTAATGAAGGGATTGACAGTTGTTGTATTGATAACAAAGGTTTGGACAGTTGGCGTTAGATTCATGGTCGAGTAGGTTGAAGGCGAACATGAATTTTGTGCCAACGCATTTTTGATTCGCATGGGATCCGTGTACATAATGGTCATTTACGCCACCCTTTTCTTTGCACATGTAAAATATTGAAGAATGGAATTATAAGCTAGGCTGCGTGGCAGCTGGGTCTTTGCCAAAGAGGTTAGAAAGCAAATTTTGAAAAATGGGGTCAAAGTGTAAATGAAACGAACTGTTTGGTGCAAAATGTATATGAGGGAAATGTTGTGTGCAAGGTGCATATTTTGGAAGATGGGGAAAATGTAAATGATGGTTGGCAGGCCGAGCACCATCTAAATTTGGAAAGTATATAACAAACATTTTTTTTTGAAAGTATATAAGAAAGTAAAAAAAAATTGACAGTGCAAGATTAAATTTGGAAATTTAAATGCATTTTCAATGTGGACTGGTGAAAGATAAAAATAAATGATGACATTAAAAATATATGATGACATAAAATTAATAGGAGATAAGAAATATAAAAAATTCAATGTATTTGTGAACATTTTCCATACGGACTGTTGAAGGATAAGAATAAAAGTCTAACATATTAAAAAATAAATGCATTTGTTATATAGAGTGTTGAAAGATAAGAGTAGAGTCTTTAGGATATAAAAATTTAGATGCATTTTTATTTGAAATCTGTCAGAAAATAGAAGTTTGTTACATACCACTGCAGATTTTCAAATATACAAAAAAAACAAAGTGTGTTACATATAAACCGGAATTTCAATGCATTTTTCATGTAGACTGGGATTGGGGCTCCCAGGAAGCATTAGAGAAATATTTACAAGAAAGAGGATTGTGGAAAGAAGATAGAGTGAAACAACTGCAAAAGAAAATAAATGGAAAGGTATAAGTGTTTTCCTATACATGTTTATTTAAGAAAGTGGAATAACTCGGTTGAGAAACAAATAAATATGGGTTGAGTAAAGTTACAGTGAGGGTACATATGAGCTCTTTGGCTATTTTCTTGCGGCTTTCCTTTCATTGATGTCGGCGACGACTGCGGTTTCAAGGATGTTCTCCATGACTGTTGGAATGCTGGAAATTGCCTATTGTCTTTCATTGGCAGCCTGTTTCAATTGCCTTTCGACCCACTCTTCAATGTACACTCTCATTGGGGCGATGTTGATCTCATTCCGGATCTTGATGTTGAAAAGATCGTTTTCTAATTCCTGGAATTCGATAGAAAGATTAGAGACAACCTGATGAATTTCCTCATTTTGTATTGCATATTTGACTAGCCAGTCATGGACGTGAGTTTGATCAAATTGAAGGGTGTTGTAAAAAAAATTCAAAGAGAAGGTCTTCAACATAGAAACCTATTTATTGAACTCTTCTCTGATTAAGGGCAAGGCATTTATGATTAAGAGGGGGTCTTGGAAGTGGTTTGTTTTCCTGGCTAAGTCTATATTTGACAGCTTTGTGAATAATTTATCTTTCTTCGATATGACTTGTTCACATGATTGAACAATGAGATGCAGGTTGTTTACTTTTTCTTTCCAACATGCATTCAATTGGCCAATCCAGTTTTTGGATGGAAGATCTTCTTGTCTTCTTTTTGTTTCTGTCATATTGTTGAAAATCTTGCCAAAAGTGAGGACAGTTTTTAAGAAGAAATTTTCTTCATCTTTTAATTCATATTGTAAAAACTCAACCAAGCTATGTGCCCTGGTTCCAAGGGAAGCGATGGTTTTTGATATTTTCCAGGCATTGGTAACCAGTTCCATTCTTTTTGTGATATTTTTTTCCACGTATCCTTTACTGGATGCAAGCACAGTGGAGGGTGATTTTACATTGGGTGGAGGGGTGCCAGGAATGGCTATTGCCAAAGGATCGACAAGCAATGGCATAGAAAAGAAATCGTCTTCCAATTCCTTGAATCGGTCCTTCAGTCTAGCATTGTGGGTCTCCATGCGTTCAATGGAGTCATGAAGTGATTCTCCGGTGGTGGTGTGAAGTTGAAAGATTTGGGATGGCCACATGCTGGCAACATCAACCTATGAACAAGATTTGCCTTTGATATTTTTAGCATTTGTTTTCTGAAATATCATTTTTTTGTTCCGGTTATCAAAAACAATGCTCTGGAACACGAAGGATTCATCTTTGTCAAAATTTTGGGCAATGGATATGTCCATTGGATGGCTATGGTGGATGGATTCCTCAAGATGATCAAAAAAGGGGAACATGGCATCCAGATCAGTGTCAATTTCCATGTTCTCACTCTGAATTACCGAGTCTTCTGCCTGCCGCACATTTTTTTTTCTCTTCTTCTCCACTGGAAGCTTGTGAGAACTATCAATTTTAGAGTGAGGAGGGTTGTTATCTACTCCTTCGTTTGAAGAATTATGGATTTCTTTGTTGTTTTGATCGGCCGTTCGAGCGATAATCTGGGATGTCATACTTTTTGGAGTGGTATTTGCGGATTGAACACTCTTGTCACTGGGATCTTTTCCCTATTGCGTGTACAATTTGGTGCATCTTTGCACTGTCTCTACATCGTCGGCATCAGAGGTAGGCCCGTGACTGTCTCTGTTTTTGTGTAGGTGTTTATTTATAAAACAATCGTCGAGGCCAAGTGAATGTAACTTTTGTCTAAAAATATCATAGGGGTCGAATCCTTTTATGTGTTCAACATATCTAAGGTTGGAGATACTAAAATGTGTTGCGAAATCGCCAAATTTGTTGACGTTTTTCAACACAAACTACCGTATTTTCCAAGGCATGAGAATGAACTGTTTTTTTTTCTTCCTTTGGAACAAATGGAACCAGTAGCTGTATTGACGTGCTACTTCTGCAATAAAAATTATGTCTGTAATGTGACATGGAAGGAGAGCATTTTGTTCCGTGGAGCTAAAAAAAATTATGACAGTGTAATTATCCAAATGTTGGATTGTTCCCTTTTTGTCCAAAAACTTAGTTGCCTGTTCAGATAAACAGGGAGCATTTTCTCCTAACAAGAAAAGTTTGAAAATAGATAGGAAGCCATTAAGAACCTCATAAAAATAGTGGGAATCATTGTGCTTCCACAAGGCCTGGTACCAGAACGTTACTAGGTGGAAATTGCAGTTGACATTCTTGGACAGAGATAGTTGCGGAAATAAACAGGAATGTGCTATTGCAAAAACTAAATAGGATGACATATAAAATTTATTTCCCCTTTTGTAGCTTGACAATTGGGAAGGGATTTCATAATAAATTATCCTTTCCCAATCAAAAATGCTTTTTTCGTTGAATGTGAAATACAAAATGTAAAGAGCCATGTGGGAAACAATAGTTGTGGATTCCTGTCCCGTTATTCTTGTAAACAGCCAGGCAATTTCGCGAAAAGGATTTTTAAATGAACTAACCTGCATGCTTGTAATATCTTTAGGAACTAGATCTGGGTTTTCCAAAAAAGGGGGCAAGAGGTCCAATCCGTTATAATGCTTTCCTAGGAACTGTTTGCAATCTTCTCCTTTGAATGTCAATGTTGGCTCGGGCAATTTCAGCATCTGCCGGAAGAGCTAAGGTGACAAAGAAACAGAAGAGCAGTCGTGCAGTGGAATAATTGTTTTCTCTGCAATAAATTTAGTGGCGCACCAAGAGACCAGGTCCTTACATTCAAAAACCTCAGGGACACAGCCTGCATGAGTAATCCCGGAGGTCCAAATTACTTGGTTCTCTGTGGCAGAGTTTGAGTAATGAGAAAATGCCCTAGACCAGTGGAAGTTTTGGTCGTGACGGGCGAAGATGTTCATTGTATCTCCAAGGAACTGGTGTGGAACTGATGCCATAGGTTTATGAGAAGGTTGATTTGTTGCAGATTATGGTTTAAATGAACATTCACAGCGAATAATGTAACTTTTTGCTAAATATTGGTTAAATGCTTATGAATGGGAAAGCTCCTCGAGCCTTTTGTTGATTAATAACAATCAGTATTGGTGGTGCATGATGAATTGTTAGGAGTAAAGTTTATTTATTGCATATTTAGAAACGTGAAGGAGGTGGGTATGATGAAGATAAATTAAGGAATGGAGGTTTCTTGAACGTGCAAAGGCCACGCGGTGTGAAAGGGATTTCATGATTTTGAAATGAACATTCGGAAGGGACAATATAATCTCCCCGCAAATTTTGGTGTAATGCACATGAATACGAGATTTCCTCGGCCCTTTCGCCCATCAATGACAATATATACCATTTCTGCATGATGGCCTGTTAGAATTAAATGCCAGTAATTCCATACTTAGAAACAAGATATGTCTATATATATAAAAAAAATTATATTTTCTTTTATTGTAGAGAAGTGCGAAGGTGACGGAGATGACGGAGAGAAAGGAAAGAATGGCAAGTTCTGAAAAATAGTTGGACGTGATTCAAAAAAGGGTTACGGGGATAGTCAGGAAGAGATCGTGAAGGGGGATTTCAGCGATCAATTTGTATATTTGCGGAATTTTGGCAAAATGGCTAAGTAGGGAATAGGGAAATTTCTAATTTCATGCATAGAAATAATATCTTATATATAATTGCCAACTTCTAATTCCAAAAGGACGTTGGCACAGGAAACAATGACTATGAGCTGAATATTTCTTTAGCCCGAAAAGGGGACGATTCCCTAAAGAAATTTGAACAATGGAAAAGTATGGAAAGCAGAAAGATGGGCTTCAAAACGGGTTGACAATGGTTCCAGTAAATATGTGAGGAAGCGGTGGTTAAATTATATTTATCGAAATTTTTCAGTTCAAAAAATGTGCATCACGGAAAAGGGCATGATAGGTGGATCGTAATACGGAAAAGGGTAAAATTTCATGTTTTGGAATTTTTGAGTGAAAAATGTGTAAAACGGAAGAGATCATGAAAAGCACATGATAGGTCGATTGTAATATAGAAAAGGCCATGATCTAAGAACAATTGCAAATTTGTATATAGCAAAGCTACGAATGTTGTTTGGAGGTCCTGGAAAAGTAGAGGTGCAATGTTGATGTAGCTAGCAGGGTCCTCCTATCAATTTATATATGGTGAAACATTGGGTGGCGGTTGTGGGATAGGGAACAATAGAGGGTCAATTTAAAGAAAGGGAAAGAGGTGGTTGCAAAAGCATGAATTGGGAAAATAGAAAGGTGGAAGACATTTTTCG
Source organism: Picea engelmannii (assembly GCA_009831015.1). Classification (NCBI taxonomy): domain Eukaryota; kingdom Viridiplantae; phylum Streptophyta; class Pinopsida; order Pinales; family Pinaceae; genus Picea; species Picea engelmannii. Next base: position 113,756 of record ML803716.1, read on the forward strand.
TAAGATAGAATTGGTTTCAAAGAAGCCCCATTGTTGCAAAATCATGATCTGCTAGTTATCAGGACATGCATTGTTGAACATTACATTTTATTGCAACGTGCACCTGTAGTTATGTTATTGATACATTATTCCTCGACTGTAACATACCAACTAAAGTAGTGAACTTTGTTTTGTACAAACTAGCATTAAAACTTAATAATTGCATCTCTAGAAACAAGAAGAACGATTTTGCTAGAACATTTTACATTGGTATTAGTAAACAGAAGATCGAAGAAGCACGAGAGCACTGAAGTATGCCAATTAGAACATGTGTGAGACCCAGAAAAGTGGCAGAGACAAAGATTCCAAGGCCAAAATATCGTAATAGCAAATCCATTTAAAAAAATAAGAAAAGTACTGAGTATTGTACATCTATGCTTAGAAATTGGATCTAGTTCTTGGGTTGAAAACATTGAAGGTATCTGCGACAAACACATGCACATGTTCCGCAGTATGCAAGATCCTTGGAGTTTTCTCCTCGAATAATCATTCTCTTCTGAAATTGATATTTTTTAGAAGCTTTGTCTGAGGAAGAAGATGAAAATGGTTGCACGACAAGTGGAATAGCCCTTATTTGAAACTGACTCTTCATAGTCGAAAAAATTCAGTAGTACAACTTGAACATGCAATTACAGAGGCCCAAATTAGTCCATTCTGGGCAGAAGGAGATGACTAGTAGGAAAATCCGTTGCAGCAGCGAAAGTTTTGCAACTGATACCCGAAAATGTTAAACAATATTTTTTTGGCTTGAAATATATCTCTAGAAGCATTAACATATGATTTCTTTACAGTCAAACTCTTCCACCCAGAACAGACTAATTTGGAACTCTGGAATTTGTACTTTGGCGGTGCAAAGTGGTTGTTGCGTTCACTGTCCACTTTTTTTTTTTTCTAAAACTCCTTTTGGTGTTCTCATGACTACAATCACTGAGTTAGGAAGGTCCGTTAGTTATGGTTCATTTCAATTTTGGCCCAGGAGTGGGAATATTTTATGCATTGCCACCATCCATTTCCGTATCATCGTCCATCATATCATCTTCTTCTGGCTTGGAATTCATGGCATAAATTTCTGCGACAGGCATGACTCCAAGTGGGTAGGTTCTTTGAGCAACCAAGGTTGGCATCAAATTTTTTGGCTTGAAATATATCTCTCGGTGTACCAAGGGACCATATCATTTTTTTCTTGTGGCCGGAGAGAGATGAATAGTAAGAATATGCCCTGGAATAGTGGAACTTGTGGCCATTATGCCCCAATGTGTTGACTGTGTGTGGAGAGAACTGTCGCCACAAGTTATTAAGAACTTTCGTTTGCTCGAGACCATGTTTCAAATGAAAATCGGGGAGGGATAATATAAGCCTCCACAAAGTATGGTTTAATGCATATCAATGGAATATCTTCTCGAGCCTTTCGCTGATCAATGACAATTTCCAGGGTTCACGTGGAATGAGCTATGACCATCACAGCTCACTAATTGCACAATTAGAAAAAAGTGCAAAGGTGGTGGTGACGGTGAAAAGACATTAAGAATCAGAAATTTCTTAAAAGCACCAACCCGTCGGTGGACAAAAAAAAAAAAGATTGCGTCACCTTTGAAATGAATACTTGGAAAGGATAACATGCTTGTGCGCAATTCTTAGTTTAATTCATACTAATGACAAATCTTCTTCGAAATTCAGGACATTAATGACAACTGTAACGGTTGTTGCAGGATGTATACTAGCATTAAAGATTAATTATTGCATATGGAAAGTGGTCAGGCGGGTTACAAAAGAAAAATGGAACAAGATATACCGAGGAGATGTGAAGGCCCGATGGTTCTCTGCCTGGTGGGCTGAAAATTGAGCCTCTATTGTTCTTTGTCCTACAAATAGCACCTACACTTCCGCGAGATACAAAATGATAGGCGGAGTTACGGGTTGGTTGGTTCAACATTGCGGGTTGGTTGGTTAAACATGTACTTTTATAAAGTATGGACATCGGATTGTATAGAACATATCTGAATTCATGATTCCATACTTGAGCACTTTTTGTTTCACGCGTTCATGGCCTGGCGAGCTGAAAATTGAGTATCTTTTGTTCTATTCCATACAAATAGCACCCACAGTTCCGCGATATACAAATTGACAGTGGGAGTCGCAGAGATGAGTTTCTATATAAAGTGTAGACACGATATTTTATACAGCATATGCGGATCTCTTATTCCATACTTCGACACTTTTTTGATCTCGGGTTCACGGCCTGGCAGGCTGAAAAAATACTGAATATTGTTATGTTTCCTACAAATAGCACATAGATTTCCACGATATAAAAATTGACAGCACGACCTATGAGTTTCTTGGATGAACATTGCTTTTGTACTGTTCTAGAACATATGCGGATTCTTCGTTCCCTATACTACAAATAGCAACCACATTTTCGCGATATACAAATTGACAGAAGGACCTACGAGTTGCTTGGTTGAACATTGTATTTGTATTGTTCTAGAACATATGCAAATTCCTCATTCTATACTTGGGCACTTTTTGGATCGTGGGTTCGCGGCTTGGCGGGCTGAAAATTAAGTATCTATTGTTCTGTTTCCTACAAATAGCACCTACACTTCTGCGATATACAAATTTACAAGCGGGATTTTGGACATAGTCTCTATATAGAGTATGGAATGAGATTTTATACAACATATGAGGATTCCTCATTCTATACTTACGTAGTTTTTGGATCCTGGATTCGCGGCCTGGCAGGCCGAAAATAGAGTCTTTATTGTTTTGTCTCCTACAAATAGCACCTAGATTTCTGCGATATAAAAATTGACGGCGGTAGTTGCGGAGATGAGTCTCTATATAAAGTATTGACATGAGATTTTATAGAGCATATGTAGATCCCTTCTTCCATATTTAGGCAGTTTTTTTATCGTGGGTTTGTAGCATGGCGGGTCAAAAAAAGAGTCTCTATTGATCCTTGTCCTACAAATAGCATTGAGATTTCCACGACATACAAATTGACACAAGTCACCATGGGTTGCTTGGTTGAACATTGCATTTGTTTTGTTCTAGAACATATGCGCATCCCTCATTCCATAATTGGGCACTTTTTTGGATCACGGATTCCCTGGAGGGCGGGCTGAAAATTAAGTATCTACTGTTTTGTATCCTACAAATAGCACCCACACTTCCGCGATATACAAATTGACACACGGACCTGTGGACATAATCTGTATATAAAATATGGAATGAGATTTTACACAACATATGTGGATCACTAATTGCATACTTCGCTAGTTTTTGGAGCACGCGTTGGCGTCCTAGCACACCGAAAACAATCTATCATTTCGTCACCTACAAATAGCATCTAGACTTCAGCAATACACAAATTGACAGGTGGACTCGGGCTGCTTCGCTGAACATTGGACTTTTATTGTCCCGTTGCGATCCCGTATCAATTTCATAGTTAGTGATTGCTTTTGATCGGGGGCTCTAGAGTTGTTCACGACATATAAATTGACACGATTCGGTACAAACTGCCTGGTTGAACATTGCATTTGTATTCTTCTAGAAGATTTGCGGATCCCTCATTCCATACTTGGGCACTTTTTGGATCGCGGGTTCACGACCCGGCGGACTGAAAAATTAAGTATCTATTGTTTTTTATCCTACAAATAGCACCCACATTTTTTGCGATAGACAAATTGAGACGCGGACTTGCGGACAAAGTCTATATATAAAGTATGAAATGAGATTTTATACAGTGTATGTGAATCACAAATTGCACACTAATTAACAAGTGCACACGGGTTGCTTCGTTGATCATTGGACTTTTATTATGTCGTTGTGATCCCATACCAATTTCATAGTTAGCAAGTTTTGTTTATCAGGGGCTCTAGGGATGGTGGGCTAGAAATTGGGCCTTTATTGTTCCGCGCTATACATATACATTGTTCTACAACATATGCGGACATACGAGTTGCTTGGCTGAACTTTTCATTTGTATTGTTGTAGAACATATGCACAGTCCTCATTCCATACTTGGGCACTTTTTGGATTGCGGGTTGGCGGCCTAGCGGGCTGAAAATTAAGTATCTATTGTTCCGTGTTCTACAAATATCCCCTAGACTTCCGCGATATACAAATTTACATGCCATCTTGTGGACATAGCCTCTATATAAAGTATGGAATGAGATTTTATACAGCATATGAAGATTCTTCATTCCATACTTAGGCAGTTTTTGGATAGTGGTTTTGCAGCCTGACCAGTCAAAAATAGTGTCTATTGTTCGATCTCCTACAAATAGTACCCATATTTCCATGACATACAAATTGACAGGAGGAGCTGCGGGATACTTGTATGAACAATGAATTTGTATTGTTCTAGAACATATGCAGATCCCTCATTCCATAGATGGGCATTTTTTGGATCGCGGGTTCACGGCCAGGCGGGCTGAAAATTAAGTATGTAGAACCCTCATACTCACAAGTGGACTCGGGTTGCTTCATTAAACATTGGAATTTTATTGCCCCGTAGCAATTCCATATCAATTTCATAATTAGCAATTTTTTTCTATTGGTGGCTCTAGGGTTGGCGGGTGGGAAATTGGGCCTCTATTGTTCCCCGCTATACAAACACATTGTTCTAGAACATATGTGGATCCCTCATTCCATACATGATCACTTTTTGGATTGCGGATTCGTGACCTTGCGGGCTTAAAATTAAGTATCTATTGTTTTGTGTTCTACAAATAGCATCTTCACTTCCACGATATACAAATTGACAAGCGGACTTATGGACATAGTCTCTATATTAACTATGGAATGATATTTTATACATCATGTGCAGATTCCTCATTCCATACTTGGGCAATTTTTTGATCGTGGGTTGGCGGCCTGGAGGGTTGAAAAGAGATTCTCTATTGTTCCCTCTCCTACATATACCACCCAATCTTCTGCGATATACAAATTTCCAGGAGGACTTGGGTTGGTTGCCTGAACATTGCACTTTTAGGAAATTTTTGGATGGTGGGTTCGCGGCCCATCATGCCGAAAATAGAGTCTCCATTGTTCCCTCTGCTAGAAATAGCATCCAGACTTCCGCCATATACAAACTGACAAGAGGACTCAGGTTGGTTCACTGAAGATTGCACTTTTATTGTAATGTAACAATTCTGTATGTATTTCATATTTAATGATTTTTTTTATCGGGGGTTGTGGGGTTGGCGGGCTAAAAAATGGGTCTCTTTTGTTCGGGCTCGTGGGCTGAAAATTGGGACTTTATTGTTCCGCACTGTACAAAAGCTACCCACAACTCCGCGATATACAAATTGACAAAGGAACCTGTGAGTTGCCTGGGGAAACATTGCAGTTTCCTTGTTCCTTGTCCTTCAAATAGTGTTCGGAGATCTTCCATATACAGATTGACAGATGGACTTGAGAGCTGGTGCATTAAATTATTAAAGGATGTTAAATCTCTTATTCTTAAAAGAATCCAGGAAAGAAAAGATATTTTTTTTTAAATTCTATAACCGCAAGCATAATATGGACCAATTTGAATTTTAAGGGCCTATTGTTCATATGATAGCACAATTGCATTCCACACACTGAATATTTGTTGGATTCAAATTATTCCAGGATATTAATCTGACTAACTTCATTGAATAAGCAAAAATGCGAAATCAACGGCCAATTTGTATTTTAAGAGCCTCTTGTTTATATGTGAGGACAATCGCAGTTCGGACACTATATATTCATTGATTTCAAATTATTTCATAACAATAGTTTGACCAAGTTCATCGATGAAGGAAATATGCTAAAGCAAGTGACAGTACAGTTGTGTTACAACGCCATAGAAATTACCAGGTGGATCTGCGTCCCAATTGGCTAAAATAAATAAATTATATTGTTCAGTGTCCTCCAAGGAACAACTGGAGTTCCAAGGTATACAAATTGACAGAAAAAGCAGATAACCAAGAATCAAACATACTTTAAACAATACACAAGCAAGTTCCCAAAAGGTTCCATAGAGAAGAACCCATCAACCTTTGCACCAAACAATTTGATATACAAAGAAAATAAGTCACTGCATTTGTTTTCTGTTGAAGCGAACTTTCATTTGGATGTTGAACATATATTATAGAGAGACATGAGGTATTTTTGTTTCCTCTCAAAGTTTCATATAAAAAAAAAATTCCCCTTTTTAGATGATATGCAAAATTGTATTGTCCTCATTTAAGGTGAATTTGCTTTGTATCTGAAGTTGTCGCAGCATGTAGACATTGTTTGCCTTTTTCTGTAGATATGTTTCATACGAAAACTCTGCCAACTCAGGAAGCACATTTTGTGAAAGCGTCTTCTTGATCGTACATTGCACGGTTTTGTTTCCCATGGTTCGAATAACACCACTGAGGCAATGTCCATAAATATATGGACATTTTTCACCACATCGAAGACAATCAATTGTATCATCAGTTATCAAAGCGGAGGCAGAGGTAGCAGAATGACATTTTGCACAAACAGGCTCAAAGGGGGTCGAGTACACATTGGATGCAACTAAAAGACCTTCAACCTAGGAATGGGAGTAAAGGAATTAATACATTGAACAATATAATACACAACTGCATCCCACCCTCCCCTTTAAAACAAAACAAAAAAAAATAACAACTGCAGAAATTTGTTGAAAGTTATTTCTATAAGAAAAGCAAGGATGATTTTGTAAATGCATATGCACAACAATTGTAGAGATAGCTAGCTTCTCCAGATCCTTTACTATATCTTCTCGCAACTCTATTACAAATGTTGATTGGGTTGTCCGAAAGATCGTTTCTCTAGCATCCTTCTTTTTTGTTATATTTTTTAACAGCATAAGTAGAATCTGCCCTCTATGCAATTGTTGTTTTATTGACGAAAACAAATTTGAATACGTATCGAACAATTGTAGATGCAACATGGAACAGTGAAATATTTGTGTAACTTATTCGACATACATGCAGAAGTGAAAGTAAACAACAAAACTGAATATGAAAAGCAGTACCATTGCCTTCTCGTTGTTCGACTCTCCATCCTTTATATGGAGAATGTGTTGTGACCCAAATTTCCTGTCCAGTGTGATAGTAGCCCCAATCATTCCCATTGGGTAAATATCATTGCTCTGTGCAAGTTGCCTAATAGTTGAGTCTGGGAGGAAGCAGTATTCTCAACAAATAGGAGGAATTTTTTCCATAATGCTTGTTTCGTTGACCGAAATAATTTTATCGCAATCACCACGGTCATATACTATTTTCAGAAATATATTAAAATTTGTAATGGATATCCCATTATGCGGCAATATCTTTTCTGCATGTTTCTAGAAAAGTTGTGGAGGAATAGTCAGTGTGACTGTCATCATGGTTTCCTTGTCTGGCATATCAGCATGCATAATGGGTCTACTTTTGTTTGCCTTGTCCAAGTAGGTGGTATAGACAACGATTATGTCCCCGACAAACAGCTGTCCAGTTTGGCAGTTGTTTAAGGCCTTTATTGATGGTACTTTGGATGTCATAACTCTAGACCTGAAGACATTTTTTGAAGAGAAAAACTAAAGTGAATGATAGTGCTCTACAAGTACACGCATACTTTTGATGAACTATGGAGCCAGAGTTTCGCAATGACACCTCTTAGTCTGCGGAAGATGCAACAGGTTCAGCGTCTCGCTCGTACTTGTTGATATTTCTTGCGAGCTGCAAACCATGTATTGTAGATGGCATCAACATATTTGCCATGCCATAGATGAATATATAGGTCGAGAAATTTGTCTAGTAAACATAGTAAGAATAGATCACATGCATCTTTACCTTTGGCCTTGTCAGTCCACCGATGTCTAGGATGACTGATTGCTCATGGCCGTCTCACTAGTCCAACTTTTTCTGATGCAAGAATTTGCAGATGGACATCAGGACTAAGCAAATATATGCATTCTATATTATATGCCCACACCCAATTTGTATCTTTAATTTTCCATCACACTTGGTATACCTTTTAGAAGATTGTACCACAGAACCCTATGTTGTTGTACATAAGAATTCATTTCCCTGTCCAAGCAACCTGGTTTTTCCAAGGCAACAACATGGAAGATGCAATCGACAGGAAGGCAAGTTAGTTTGAAAAAAGACATGTAAAACAAAAATAAACAGGTCTATTTACCCGTCAAAGAGTCCTTTGTCTTGTCTAGCCATTTTGTTTGTTTAAATGCAACAATGCAGCGCAAACACAACGAACATGCACTAGCTTAGTATGCAGGAATAAACATATGCAACCAAGAAAACTTACCATGTAGGAAGGCATACAACTAACTTAACACATATCCATACCATAAATGAAATACAAAACATGAAACAATAGTTCGAGCATGCACCTTTCTATATCCTCTTCAGCCAATGCAGTTGGGACTCTCTCATTTTCTCCATCTAGTCTATTTGTTTCAATTGGGGAACTCACAAAATTTAATGAACATCAATAGAAGCTGGTATTTAGCGGAGAACAAGAAATATGTACATAGAGAAAAACTGACTCAATGAACAGTCTACAAAGGCAGAAACATGAACCTTTGCGCTTCTCTATCCATGGCTGTAAACGTGTACAATTTTTTTCCCTGGCAAAAATATATTACAAGGCACAAAATATTACACAACTACATGGCCGCAGCTAAACAATTTCTTCTTTTCCCTGGGAATTTATCCACATATGCCCTCTATCCATGTTCTTTATCCTCTACACAGACTGTTGTTCACACAATACAAGTTCTTAGTTTTCCGTGGCTTATTACCCACACATGCTTCCAGACATGAAAATATAATCTTGCGGAATCTTTGTTGCACATATCATATGTCAAGAACAACACAAATTGCATCCTGCACACACCAGTCTATGTAGAGGAGAAAGTACATGTCATGTCATATCCACACATTTGACCATACATGGTTTATAAATGTACCCTGCATACATATGATTTATTCCAACAAAAAAACATCGGGTATTGTAACTTCACATGTAATCCTCGAACAATTTTGCATGCAACTATTTTCTTTCATGGCAGGACTGCAACACAAGGAAAATCTCACAGAATAGCAGATCTCGACTCCGACAGACATCATAATTAAAACAACTGCATATCCATTGATGGGTGCAGGGGTTGAACACCGTAAATCACCCCAAACAAAACAATAACAGTCCAAAAAAAAAAAAAATTCCAACCACCGTCACTGCACCACAACCCTACAAGGACAAATCAAAGAAAAGAAACCAGCAAGGACCAAACCAGTGAGAAAGCACAAAGAGGCCAAACTGCACCCCCAACACCCCAAAGCGCAAACCCCAGCCAAACAAACAGAACCAACAACCTGGGAACCAACGAACCAGCAAGAACCATCGAGGCAGTGAACAACATATGTATCTCCAATGATTACGAAACTGCAACCCAAAAAGAAAAGGAACCGAAAACACACAAGGAACATGCGACTACAAATAAGCAAACATTCTTACTTGCAAACTGCAAACTAAACAACAAACAAGGAATACAAAATGAAACCACCGCATCGAAACTTACTCTAAAATGATGAAATGCAGAAGCACAACTTGAATCACCAGCGAAACAACAACAAGAAGCAACCGAGAAACCAACGAACAAGAACCACTCACCGAACTAGTAAACAATGTATGTAGCCTCAACGATTACGAGGATGAAGCATACAATGGGAGAAACTGACAAACCAATGAAGAAGAAGCAGTCACTGAACGAGTAAACAATGTATGTAGCTTCAATGGCAGAACAACGACGAAACATACAATAGCTATTGAACTAGCGGTAGATAATCAAGTGCAAATTCACTGTAACTGTATAGAAAATTTAGAGGAAAAATGTACTCCGAGAACCGTATTTACATAAACATTTAAGACTCTCAAGTTGTCTAAGCACCTCGTGGAATGCAAACATTTAAGTTGTCAGGGGTGTTGCAGAATGTCGCGTCATGTGAACATTTACGCAGTCAGTCCTATTGATGCATCTCGGAATAAGTGTCAATACATTTCAAGAAATATACATCCTCCAAAGATGCTATAAACTTTGGAATTCTCAATCACTACAAAGCTTGGATATCAAAACTTTTCAATATGCTTATTACATATCAAAACTTGTGGAGATATTCGGGTACCAGAAAATGCTAATACAAACATTCGAACTAATGCTAGCATTAATCAACCTTGAACCAAGATACAGGAAAAATATATGATTAAAACATACTGACTACGAGAAAAACTTTGGATATGTTGCCATATAGTACATTGGGAATAGCGAAGCCGACAATAAGACCTCCAATCTCTTATTATATAAAAAATTATGCTTTTATTTCCATAGCTCCAACAATATGTATTGTGCAAATATTTTGGGTCAAAGGAGAAAGTAATATGAAGTCAACTATTTATCCACTGCTATAGTCCCTCTACGCCTACGGCAGGGACTAATAATGGAGATATTGTAGATTTAACTCATCGTATATATCTAAAAGTAGTAGGTTAAATGTTTTAGGTTTTGTTTTGGGTATATTTTTTGGTGATATTTGTTCGAGATAAGTGATTGTTGAATCTGTATATTTGAGTGGTTATTTCTATATAGTTTAGGCGTTTTAGGGTTTTTCAGCAAGATGAATCTATTTCTACATTCAAAAATACAATTTAAATAACAAAAAATTGTGATTTCATAGATTTCAGTTACTAAATTCTGGTGAAAAAAAACAAAAAGTAAAACAGTTAAACAGAATCTATCTAATGGAAAAGAAAATAAACAAATAAATATCAACACATAATGAAATTATTACAATGCAATAAATTGAATCCTCTCACTAAAAAAAGAAAAACACTATAAATAAAGATGATGATAACTAGTTATATATATCTAAAAGAAAGATGAAAAAATAAATAAATATCGATTAATAAACTGAATCCACTAACTATTATATAAAGAAAGAAATAAATATTATACAAGTAAATAATAATAACCTATTTTTTTCAAGGAAATAAATAAATATTACACAAATTAAAAATCATAATTTTTTTTTTAAGAACTTGTCTCCTTAGGAGAAACTAAAATAACTGAACATGAAACATAGGTCCTTAGGTTCATAGAATCCAAGTGTTTCTCGCAATACCTCTCAATAACAATTTGCTACCAAGGGGAGTCATATCCAAGGTGGTCTTTCCTCTCTACCGATGTAAGTATCTTATATGAAAGTGATGCCCCTCAAGTAGGGCTCGGGTCTCAATTGCTCAAATTCTATGTACGAGCAATATCATCCTACATATCAACTCCCATATCAAAGAAAAAAAATTGTACAGACTGTCCAGCTTATGATGGAATATGTTTCATTCAATAAAACCAGTCATCGTCCATACCGCATCCCTGGCTTTGAGCGTCCTGCCGAGGCCTTCATACAGTGAGAACGAAGCTATTTCGTTCCGGGCAAGCTCCATGGCAATGAACTCATGAGGTGGGATAATACTCCTCTCGATATCCCCATCTTCATCATCACCACTATTATCATAATCAGGTATCATCCAGCAGTGGTCAATAATCTTCTTCTTCTCCCAAAGCATCTCATTCCAGAGAGGGATATTCACAGGAGCAGAAGAAGACTGATTTCTCCTCCTATTGTTATTCTCTTCATGGCATATAGAAATATTCCATATCCCCTCCTTGCCTACCATGGACTCTTCAACAACGTTATATCCATTCTCCTGGATGCCCGCCTGCTTGGCCTCTGCATCAACAGCACCTCCCCATATATCCTCTTCTTTAAACTCTTCCATCGTCTCAGAGTTCTCAATGCTTCTGGATTGTTGAAAGTCGACGAGCTTCTCAGATTGAGCCCGTTCTAAGGTTTTTGGCTTCTTCACAAAATGTTCCTAAAATTACAATAACCCAAATCGTTTTTCTTCTTCCTTTTACGAATTTCTCAGAAGTCAAAATCTACAACGGAGAAGGAACTGATAGCCATGATCGAGATCCAGAAGCTCAACGATGATTATAATTTCATAGAGTGATGTTGTGAGGCTTGTTTTCTGCAATGACGTGAAAAAGGGAGGTCAGATAGGCAACGCTAATACAGCGAAATACTTCATAAGGCTTCGGAAGAAGGGAATTCAATGTGACTATTTAAATTTGGTGGATAGCCTGGAGCATGATTTGGTTCCCCTCCACCCTTCACGCAGGGATGTTTCGTGGAACTGCCATAAAGGCTTCCATCGGTTACTTCCCCTTCGTGTACGTCTAAACACCGACACTTCTTTACTTGCGCATTTCAAGAATTTCAACAGATCCCAGCCTGAAGTTAAGGATGACAAAATATAATATACATTTTCAGTTTTGTGTGACTCTTGATGACGTCATTGCTTACGTGTATTATGTTCCTCTTTTGGGAGCTCATCTCCATCTGGGGCTCAGCTCGGCTCGATTCTCGATCATTTTTCCCATAAAATTTCATGTATGTACTTTTAGATTATTTAATATCATGTAGTTATTCGTAATCGTAAGTCTATCAAATTTTCATCCACATCAACAACTCACCTTTGGCGTGATCCATGCCAAGCCCATATAAGAATTATGATCCACAGGGCTAATCCGATACAATGACTTGCAAAGCATTACTCTTACGTCACTAAGCGGCACTCAGGTACAATTATTTGCAGAGCACGACTCTTATGGAAGTAAGAGGCACCCGCTTCGCTGATCTCTTCAACGCCACAGCATTAGAAATAAATAAAGAAAAAAAAAAACTAGTTAAGTTTAAAGAGAGAATTTTTTTTAAAAGATACTTTTTATATAAGGAAAATTATTTACATCAAGAAAAATAATAATTATGCCCAAAGGCTTATACTTATTGGAGATGGGCACAATTAATCACCTTTTAATTTAAAATTATAATCCTATGGTTAACAATTGAAGATGCTGGCATATTCTTAGTCGTCCTCTCAAATCAATGAATGAAATTTAATATTGATAACTTCCTTGCATTTATAAATGCTTACGTTTACTTGTTTACTTTTTCACATTTACTTAATATGATTAATAATTCATTACCCTATGCGAAATGTGTCATATTATTACACGTAAGTGTTTTATTTTGGGGATATATTTATGAATCTAAGCAACAAACTCTTGAATTCCACATTTGTTGCATGTACATGTTTTATTTTGGAGATATATTTATAAATGTGAAGTGTCGACTCTTGAATCTGAAGCGACAGACTCTTAGATTCATCAACCACTCTTGAATCTGAAGCAACCGACTCTTGAATCTGAAGCGACCTATCGACGTTCATTAGCCACAACTTAAGTGGTTGTGTTAGTACTCCTACATCGACAATAATAATGGATGGTGATCGCAAGTAAGAATCACCATAAGTCAAACATCTTAAACAAAGAGCTAACAACTTCATGTGAATTGTAATAGTCCATGGCAAAATATATTCAAGAACTAGTTTTTCATCTAATAGCAACGAGAAATAAACAAAGAATTAATAAGATAATTTGATATATCATTACTGCAAACAAAAAAATATCAACAAAATACCAAGAAGGAAACCCAATGGGGTTTTCCAACCTTAACCTTTTGTTTCTTTTGTGCATATTGAAAACTTTGCACATTTTTACTAGCATTAAGTCGTTGGAAAAATATGGAGTATACTTTTCCATAAAATCCAATAACAATATCCATGTCTTGGTATTAGTTATGCATTATTGAAGAAGAATGGACAAAATAGAGATCACCCAAAAAAAACAAAAACCTCAACCATTGTATTTGACCATGGAAGGAAAAAATAAACAAATCACTTCATCATGGAAGGAAAATAAAATCAAACCACTAATGATGAGGGGAAATATCAAAATCCAATGGCTCTCTACATCCCAAAGAAATCCACATGCATATTCATCTTAAAAGTCTCTTCCTAAGGTATGGGCACAATAATTTCCATCCTAGTAGGAATCATAGAGAACTATGCAAACTTCCTATCTAGTGAATGTGAAGTCTTCGAGGAACAAGAATTTGAATCTCAAAGATCTCTCTAGAAGAAAATATTCTTTCTCCCCCTTGCTTTAAAACTAGGGAGGTCAGATATGCAAGAAACCTTATGCTTCCAACTCCAAATTAGCCTCCTCACTAGATCCCAAACAGATCTACTTCCACACCACTTCCAACGAACCAATCCTTCTACCTTCCTCCAATCTATCCAAATACAAGTGAAGATGAAGGACCGTGAAATATGGTAATTATGAGGAGCAAAGACTATATTAAATAAATCTTATTGAGCTATCACATAAATCCAATTGACCCTTTACTCTTCCAACATGTTGGGCTGAAATAAATCTATGACGCATCAAAACCATCTAGGGAGATGATCCCTCCAAACACCTAACTACCAATTTGCAGCCAAAATGATCCCTTGGGTCACTACATCAACCAGGCCAAGACCTTCCTCATCCTTTGGTATCATACAGATTCCCCAAGGGACGACGGGAAGAACATGAGCCCCACTATACTTGGCCTATAGGTATGAGTACAAAATATGTTCCAATCGAAAAAATTGCACCTTTCTTGGAATCTAGCAGGACACATAGTAAATATTGGAGACCTCAAGAATCATGCTCACCACCATCAACTTAGAAATGAAGGGAAGATCCTTGTACTACCAAAAAGGAAACAAAAAGGAAACTTAAGTTGCAATCTTTCCAAGCACCAATACCCCAAATGGTATACCATGATACTACGCACCACATGGTTTTGTCTTCAAGACCAACTAACTAGTAGTTTTTTCTTGTGATCACTACAATTTCCCCGTAATCCTCACAAAACACTGCAAGATAATCCCTAGTGTTTGAGATAGACTACTCATCAATAGAGACTCACAAAAGAGATTTATCCACAAAATGATTGTTAATGATCTCTTGTCCACAAAAATCTCACCCGACATTCAATATGAGCTTCCTCCAATAAATGTCCAAGAACATCAATCGTCCAAGCATAGAGATAAGGGGCCAAAGTGCAACCTTGGTCGTAGACCTTTGGAGATGGATGTTGGGGACATCCCATTATTCACTAAACAAAAGTAGAGGCATATGTATAGGAACGATGAAAACATTTAATGACATAAAACCAACGTAGATCCATCTTAACTCTAGATCTATTATGCATCCGGGCACATCAAATCCCTTGATATGGAAACATTTTTTTAGAGTACAAAACTTGAGTAAATGTTTACATTTCGAATGATTTGATGTATGAGGGCACATGATAGATCCAGAGTTAAGATGGATCTACATTGGTTATATATATGTGTGTGTGTGTGTGTGTGTGTGTGTGTGTGTGTGTGTGTCAACTCCATGTTGAGAAAAGAAGGGATTACACATCTCCATCATACTCAACTCACCATTCAAATTTTTAACCATAAGAATTTTTCTACTTTCAATTGTTATATATATATATATATTGAAGTATTTTACCTGTTATAAATATTTTTTTAAATCACATGTGTTAAATCCATACTAAGCATTGAAAGAATTACACATATCACTTGTATGGACGAGTAAAAAATATCCTGAGAATAAGAATTTATTTACTTTCATATGGGTTGAGCACGAAAGCGATTACACATCTCCTTCATACTATGTTGTACAAAGTGTCTTTTGGCACAATATAAATATATATGTTTGTGTGTGTGTGAGAGAGAGAGATGATGATGATGATGTTGATGAGACAAATTGGTCGGTGGACATTGAAATATTTTATTTATGACACACATTAAAAATATTTTTTTCTTATTAATATATCAAATCCATATTAAGCATTGAATCCTTGGAAGTAGAAAACACCTATAAGTTTTTTTTTTCTTTCAATTAATCCATTCTTTATCTCTGTATGTCACGTGTCAACTCCATATATGGCACAGAAGGAATTACAAATATCCATCATAATTTCTTGTAGAAAGTGTCTTTCAGTGCAATAGATGTCATGTGACAACTCCATATCGAGCATGGAAGGAATTATACATCTCCCTCATATTGAGTTGTAAATGAAGAGATATAACTCTCTGATATACATGTGGCGTTTAATAGTAGTAAGCACCCTAAACTCAGTGAACTAATTAAGGGGGCTCAAACATGCTCTTACTTGTACTACTTGACTACTCAGGTACTAGAGAGTGATCTCCCCTAGTAATATTATGAATGTGATATAGAAAGAAGATGGTCGATTGGTTAAACTAAAGTTGGTTTCATGTATACTTAGGGGACTTCCTATATACATGATTTTATGTGGAAGTGGGATTCCTTATACAGGTATTGTCTTATGAAATACTACTTAAAGGGGTACCAACATGGCTTACAAGGGTTTCTAACAATGTGATTCCACTTCTATTCCCTGCATGTATTCTTCTCTTACTACAATTTTACTCATTGAACAATATATCACTTTATTATTTAAAGATGATAGAACATGTATGTAAAACATTAAACTTTTATGAGCTTGATACCCCAAGAAAAATCTTTGAATATCATGAGAAACTAACTTGTGCAAGGTAGGGTTCTAGGACAAAAATGTATAATGATCACAACTTCTGTTATACTTCTTATATTGGCTATTGTGAACCCAATTATCAGATTCCGCAACTTATATAAATATATTGGCATTGGTTTGACTTAAATGTACACACTCTATCAAAATACATTTAATTTGAAAAATTTGCAATCTTCTTTGAAAAGAGCCTAAATAAGGTTGATTTTAAATGAATGATATCTCCACATTCAAAAATTTGTTTTGAACGAATATTCTTTTTAGATGAGTTCAGTTATTGATCTGTATTTATGAGTAGAATGAAATGGAACCATAGATTTATAATATTAATACAGAGACACAATGAAAATTAACAAAGATACAATAAAACTTGACTTCTATTAAATAAGAAATACGCTGAAAACTATAAAATGCAGACTGAAAACAAGCTTGCTAGAATGGTGGTAGCTTATCTCTAAGAAGAGATGTGATGACTACACTCATTCACAAGAAGATGAGTAGAATGAAGCTCTGAAGTAAATTTTACAATAAACATGAATTCAAAAACCCTTGACATCCAAAAACCTAACCCTAGGAGATGAAGCACCAAAAGTAATGTGGGCCCCATTGGGGTAAGTTAGTACATCAACTTCCTTAGGTCGTAACTTTTACATACGATCTCTATTTAGGGCGCATGATAGCTCATTGGAAAGGTATTGATGATGAGATTCATTTAGGCTTCCCAATGAGAGACATTTTCTATCATTAAGGTGTCTGATCACGTAAAAACATCACTTAGGCCCTCAAAATGGCCCAAGAAGTTCGGGAAACGAAAAACTGCTAAAAATAGTAAGTTGCCAAATAATTGTTTTGATCCCGATGGACAAGGTGGGTGTCCATCAAGATCCTCTTGGATCAATCCTCCCCTGTTAGGAATAAATTCTCTCCATTGCGTTGAGTTACCCCATATGATGGGGAAACTTTTGTTGAATTTGGCCCCGGGTAAGCCACTGGACTTGGTGCAGGAGTTGCCCTGCTTTGACAACCTGATAAAGTTGGATGCTCGACTGGCGATTTCCCTTGAATTGTGTTCCCGTGATATGATTAGTGGATTCATGTTCCATGCAGTCAATGTTGAGCCCTTTTGATATCAATTGTTTTACTATCTCCGAGGTTTCCAATAATGGTGGAAAATAAGGCTGAAGGAGGTCCACATTGAATATTGGGTGCAAGCCAAGGAATGGGTGAAGTTTTAGCTCAAAATAATTGTCACCCACAACCTTGGTGATGGTGTAGGGTCCATAATTGAGTGGAAGAAGCTTTCGATGAGGCCTTGTAAGGCATTCTTTCTACAAATGAAACCAAACATTGTCTTCCACCCAAAACTGGTGAGGCACCTGGTGTTGATCATGGCATTTCTTATACTTGGAATTGGACTTCTGTAAAATATCATGAAACTGTTGGTGGATGTGTTGGATCCGCTCAATGAACCAGGTTTCATTTTTAGTTCTAGTTGGACCATGTGATAGGTCTTCCTAGCTGGCTGCAAGCGGTAGTGCAACATCCATGGGACCCAATGGTTGAAATCCTAACCCCATCTGAAAGGGGTTGTGGTCGGTTGAGCTATGTATGGATTTGTTTTAGTTGTTTTGAACATAGGGAAGAGTCTCATCCCATGTGCAGGTGTGCTTGGAATTTTACATGTGCAGGATGTGCACGATCATCTGGTTGATGACCTCAGTTTGGCCATCCCTATGTGGGTGTAAAGAAGTGGAATTGATGAGCTTGGTGTCCAACATTGACCAGAGGCTTGACCAGAATGTGTTGAGGAACCGATTTTCTTGATCTGAGATAATAGTTTGTGGGATCCCAAAGTGTACCCAAACTTGCTCAAAGAAGAGATTAGAAATGGCCTTCATTGTGATGCTCTTCTTGCGGGGGGCCATAATCGCCATTTTGGAAAAGCGATCAACAACCACAAAAACACAGTCATTTCCCCACTTGTTGGAAAAAATCCATGATATGTAGTCCATTGAGATGGATTCCTAGGGTATGTCAGGAGTAGGAAAAAGAGTGTACAAGACTTGTTTCTTAATGCCTATTTTGGCAAGAGCGTAGGCAGTGCATGAACGGATATACTTGCTGACATCCTATCCAAGTTTTAGCTAGTAGAAATGTCACTACAAAATTGTCACTGTCTTTTCCACGCTGAAGTGTCCTTCCACCCAACTGTAGTGGGATTCCCAAATCATCTTTGCTCACTCGCTTGATGGAAGACATAGATGGCCCAGATGGAACAATGACCTGTCCTGATGATGGAAATTAGTAATAGTTGTGTTTATGCCCAACATATGGGAGGTGTTGGAGAAGTCAGGATCTGTTTCATAGAGGTGGGGACATCCAAAGGTATTGTGACCACAAGAATCAAGCATTGTGGTGAGTGCCACAACTGGAGGTTGGCTGAGGCAATCAATGACTCGGTTGGTACTTCATGTTTTATACTTGATTTTAAGGTGGAATTGCTGTAAATATCTGGACCACTTCTGATGGTGATCACTCTACAATTTTCCTTGTGTTTGCATGAATTGCAGTGTCTTATGATCAGTGTGGAATATTGTTTCTTTCCCGAGAATGTAATACTTCCACTAGTGTCACGATTACACAATGAATTACATTTCTTTTTTGTAAGTAGGGTACTTACAGATGGCATCTTATAGTGTCCCACTATTATAGGCTATGGGGTGGTCGTGCTGAGTGTTGACTGTGCCCACAACATAGTCTGAAGCATTTGTCTCGATCTTGAAGGGTTGTTGTAGGTGAGGAAATGAAATCATTGGGGCAGAGCACAAACATTGCTACATATCATCAAACGCTTTTTAGTGGGACATGCCCCACACAATTGTTTCCTTACCACCACCTCTGGTTATTTTTCTGAGGACCCATGCAATATGGGAGAATCCCAACATGAACCTTCAATAGAAATTGGAAAGGCCTAAGAAGCTCTGAAGCTCAGTGAGTGTGGTTGGGGCTCGCCAGTCACGGATGACTTGGATCTTGGATGGATCAACATGCACACCATGCAGATCAACAATGTAGCCTAGGTATTGGACCATGTCCATTCCAAAGGATCATTTTTCCAAGTTGGCATATAGCTCGTGTTGTCGCAGAATGTGCAAAACTTGTTGAATATGCTGAAAGTGTTGTGCCCAAGTCTTCTTGTAGACAAGGATGTCATCCATATACACCACCACAAAATAATCAATGAAAGGATGAAAGATATTTTCCATCATCCTCGTGAAAGTTGTTGGGGCATTTGTCAAACCAAAAGGCATGACCAACCTTTCAAAAAGACCTTATTTTGACTTGAAGGAAGTTTTCCATACATATATTTGTTCTATTGGGACCTCATGGTATCCGGTCTTCAAATAAATCTTACTGAAGTATTTGGCCCCCTTAAGCTGATCAAGGAGATAATCAATTCAAGGAATCAATTGTGAATTCCTAACTTTGATTTTATTTAGGGCCTGATAATCAATGCAGAGTTGCCAAGTCCCATATTTCTTCTACACCAGCACAATTGGGCTTCCACAAGGTGATGATTTGGGTCAGATGTGCCCCTTTTGGAGAATTTCTTAGATCTAACACTTGATCTTGTCATTTTCCAGTAGAGAGCGGTGATAAAATGTACCATTGGGTAGAGGTGTGCCATAAGTCATATTGATGGGATGATTGACCTGATAGTGCAGAGGTACCCCAGGAGGTGATGAGAATATGTCTTTGTATTCTTCCATGACCTTATCCCCTTGATTTTTCGGCATGGAGAGGCCGATCGCAGAGGCCATGGATGTGGTTGTAACCTTTCACTCACTATGAGAGAAAATCACAAAGAAGACAAACCTCCCAGTCCAAGAAATGACCTTCCTGCATTGCTTGGCAGAGATCAAGGAAATAGCACTAGGTGGGGCTACCTCCGGTATCCTGTACAATTTCCTGTTCAAAGTAATAATAACACTGCGAGGGATAGAGTCATATACAAAATGACGTTTCCATAAATAAGGTTGGCCCAAAAGAACATCGCAAACTTCAAGGGGAGAAAAATCACACAATACCTCATCTTTGAATGGCTTTATTTCATACGATAGGAGAAATTGTTGGTTGACGCAAATATAGCTTCCTTGATGGAGCCATCCGATGGTGTAGGGTTGTAGGTGCGACATTGTTAGCAGGGTTTTCCGCTTGGTGACATGTGCTGAGATGAGGTTCTTCTGGATACCGCTATCAATGATAAAGTTCACCAGAGTGTCTTTTACCCACATCTATGAATGAAAGAGGCACTTGCCTTCCTCTATCTCATCAGATTCATCGGGTTGGATCTTGGTGGTAGAAATGATGGCACTAGGTTCCACGTCAATGATACTTCTCCCCTTTTCTAGTTCTGACTCAGAGTTGGAACTTGCATCTGATTCAGAGGCTTTCACCTTAGCCACCAATGACTTCTTTGAGTTACAATCAACAGTGTTATGCGAGGATGTCTTATGGAAGCCGTACCACTTCCTGGTAGCTTTCTTCATCTTCCCATTGTCCTTATTTTCTTGCAGCTTCAATTGGTTGTCCTAAGGTTTCCCATATTTTCTCTGTCCTTTGTATTGTTGGTTGGGGATATACTTTCCCTACTTATGCTATGAGGGGTTCCCAAACCCAAACTGCCACGTCTTTTGTTTCATCTTCTGATCGATTTTGATGACATATCAATAGGCCGCGCCCACGGATTAGATGTCCTAAAAAAACATTTGTGTTTGTATGTATCTATGCAGACCATCGTGGTACTTGAGCACCACATGTCGCTCATAATATTTGATACCCATATTGCTATGCATGGTATGGAAGACAATAATGAACTCTAACATTGTTTGGTCTCTTTCCTGCAACAGTGTGGTCCATCTTGTATACAGGTCATCATAACTTCCAATAGGGTAGTATTGTTCCTTAATAACATCCCTAAAGGAACCCCAAGTGGGTGAAACTACAAATAATGTGGATCCCTCTATTTCATTTTTGTCATAGAAAGTTTCCCACCAATCTTTGACATGGGGGACGACCTTGAGGAGTGAAAATATAATATTTTCTCTATCAAAAACGTTGTGGAAAAAAATAACCATTCTAGAAGGTTCAACCATTTATCTACAACATTCGCATCTATTTGTCATTCAAATATAGGAATATCAAAATTTATCTCTAACTTGAAGCGGGCAGTGCCTCCACTTGAGGTGGATGTGTCACTTGTCGACAGCGATTGAAGGATTTGTGAAAATTTCTCCATCATCTTGTTCCTATGTAGCTCAAGGGCTTCCTCGAGAAACATTTTGAAAGGATCTCATGTCAAATCATCTTTATTTTTTCCCTCCATGGACAATTTCTTAGGCATGTGAGAGAAATTGTCCTCAAGAGAAATAAGCTCAAGACCCAACTCTCTATACCTTGATCGCATCAAGGACATGCATTAAAAAAATGACAAGGAGCAGACTGCTCTAATACCACTAATCAACATTTATGAGCATAACGAAATGAAACCACATATTTATAATAGTAACATAGAGACATAATAAAAAATAACAGAGATACAATAAAACTTGGCTTCTATTAAATAAGAAATATGTTGAAAACTGTAAAATGCAAACTGAAAACAAGCTTGCTAGAATGGTGGTAGCTTATCTCTAAGAAGAGATGTGACAGTTGTGCTCATTCACAAGAAGATGAGTACAACGAGGCTCTAAAGGCATTTTTACAATTAACATGAATTCCAAAACCCTAGAAATCCAAAAACAGAACCATAGGATATGAAGCATCAAAATTCATGTGGGCCCCTTTGGGGTAAGTTAGTACATCATCTTCTGAGGTTCGTAACTTTTTCATACGATCTTCGTTTAGGGTGCACAAGAGATAATTGGAAAGGTATTGATGAGGAGCATCATTTACAGGGACCAATGACTGTCATTGAGGTGCCTCATCGCCAAAAAGCATCGTTTAGGCCCTCAAAATGGCCCCAGAAGTTCACGAACAGAAAAACTGTTGAAAATAGCAAGTTTCCAAAAACTTGTTTTTAGTCCTTTGGACAAGGTGGGTGGCCACTGAGATCCTCCTGGATCAGTTCTTAGGCTATATTTTCCAAATTCTACATAGAAAGTTTCATAAGTTGACCTCTGTAGTCTTTTTTTTTGCATGAAAAATCAGCAAAAAGAAAAACATCCCCACTTTTTGCCCAAAAAATCTCCCACTTCATACTCCAAAAAATATTTGATACAACTTGTAGTGTACATAACCATAGATTATTTTAAAGATGGAAATTTATCTCAAACCGTGAAAACCTTGGTGAATATTACTAGTTCTTAATATGCAAACAATACATTGTTTGGTAATATTTTTGTAAAAATATTAAAATTTATAAGCATTTTATATAGTTTCGATCAAATTTGGTTATTTCTCAAGTAAAAAAATTTATTCTATAAAATTTGGGCATATCATTTTTAGAAAAAATGGGAATTGGTGAATCTTTGATTGGGAAAAAAAACATAAAAATATCTCATTGGTGATATATATCCCTAAACTTTTATAGGTACATAACCCGAAAAAATCATGGTAACCACATAAATTGTAGTTCAAAACCCAAGATCACAAGAGAAAGGAAAGATAACCCTACGAAATATCTTTTTGGTATTCAAAATAGAGAGTTATGTTCGCTTAGCTCTTCAAGGAGGAAACCTCCATGAGAAATGCTTCAAATACAAAAACAATTATTAGCAACACATTGCATAAATGTCTACTTGATATATAGTTATCCATGAAGGATATTAACTACATGTGGTCCCCTTATAATGGGGTTTGAGCAACTAATTTGGGCTTATTAATCAAAACGACCCTTTTTAAAATGAGTGACGATTAACTAATTATTTAATGGACCTTATTCATGGAAGGTGGCCTCATACATCAATAAATTATCTAAGTAAGGGGGTTAGGATAGCACCCTAAAATTTTCTTCCTATTTATGATATGTTGAAAGCTCATGTAAAGCATAGAGAAAAAAGAATACGTAGAAAAGATCACACCTTCCTCTTTGTTTGTCATTTTTAGATATTGAAAGGAGAGCATGTAAAAGAGAATACACAAAATGTGAATTTTATAAACCTATAAATAAAAACAATAAAAATTAAATATTGACTCATAAAAAAATAAAAATGGGCATATTTTGAACTTATACCTTCAGATCTGACAAAATTGGTCATATCTTGGGAAAACAAATTTTTTTTCGGGTGAAATAAAAAACATTTCCAATTTAAATAAGAACTCTATATGGAATGGAATGGTCCACTTAGCGTACAAATGCACATAAATAGTAGAACCCAACAATTGAACAACATGGGTTTCAGATCTCGATCTAGAATGGGAGTGGTCTTCAAACATGCTCTCATACCATGTTCGACAAAACATGGTATTCCCACATAGGAAAAACACATTCAGTAACCACTCACACAAGAATATCAAAGATCAATAGACCTATGTTTCTATGTCGGTAAAACCCTTGAAGAGGGAAACAATCCACGACCCTAGCCAACATGGCCATTTGAGGCTATATATTAATGCAACAGAAAAATATTTTACAATAGACTTCCTCATAGTCGATCATCAACAAATGACCCTCCATGTTCTTTAAATAGAGATCATTGAATAATTGAGTGTTAATCCACTCATCAATATAGCCATAAATATCAAGGAGAATATTAGTCATCATATCACTCTATGTCGAGAACGTACCATGACCATCGAATTACATAATTACAAATGCATACTAATGCAATATAAAGAAACAAATGTTTACCTAAAGATACATTATACCAAATTGATCTTAACTAACTCCTAAGTTTCTAAGTATACTAACAATAAACAAAAATGAGAAATACATAAACAGGAAAATTCAAAATCATTGCACTATTACATAAATTGATTTTACTTGATAGTTTAAAAAGGAAATTCTGGCAATTTCTAAAGTCAATATTAAGAGTGTATTTCATGTCATGTTATTATTTGATAAAAAATATATATCCACACAATTTTAATACCTTAACGAAACCACTCACACAACAATATCAAATATCTATACTCCAAAGTATTACATGGTTAGAACCCTCAGAGTAGGAAATAGTCCATGGGCTCAAGCAACAAAACAAATTGAGGAAATATATTGAAGACAAATGAAAATAGTTTACATATATATCTCTCACCATCAATCATCAATGAATGACCATCAATGTTATTTTAAATGAGATGGACCAATTAGGTTTTAAACCATGGATAAATGTAATGGCTCTAAATTAATTTAAACAGCCATTGAATTAGAACACAACAATAAAATTTAAAAATTACTTCATCTAGCACATTCGAAATCTAATTTTTCATAGTAATAAAATTTAATAACAATTTAATTCAAAACAATTCATACTTCTAACCTGAACCTGATGTTGTCGCTTGCTTCCTTCCCGCTCCTTTAGAACACCACCCAAAACCGACCTCCCTGCCGACTAGTTAGCTTCTAGCCCTAGGATATCAACGGATATCCTAGCCCTCCGAGCCCAAAACCTCCAGCAACCCCCTGGTGCACTGTAAATTCCTCCCTCTGTCCAATACTCAGCTCTCCCCAAAATCCCTTCTCCCCTCTT